>CM040805.1:4534292-4706792 GCA_022829025.1 Squalius cephalus
GAAGTAACCCATATAGGTTATGGTGAACAACCATTTAAGTATAAATTAGATAATAATAACTGTAATAATAACGATATAAAAAGTTTGTTGACAACCTTTAAGTTGGCTTGAAAAAGCCTAGCCAGAAAGAAAGTTTGAAAGTTTGAAAGTTTTCAGTTTGAAATAGTTTGTTTTAGTTTGTAGTTTTAAAATATAGATACATAGATTTATTTTAGAGATAGTTTAGAGTTTGAGTTTATGAGTTTAGAGTTTGATTTTGAGTTTATGAATTTAAAGTTTATGAGTTTAGAGTTTATGAGTTGAGAGTTTGAGTTTATGCGTGTTTGAGTTTATGAATTTAAAGTTTATGAGTTTAGAGTTTATGAGTTGAGAGTTTGAGTTTATGAGTGTTTGAGTTTGAGTTTATGAGTGTTTGAGTTTATGAGTGTTTGAGTTTATGAGTGTTTGAGTTTGAGTTTATGAGTTGAGAGTTTGAGTTTATGAGTGTTTGAGTTTGAGTTTATGAGTGTTTGAGTTTGAGTTTAGAATTTAGAGTTTTTGAGTTTAGAGTTTATGAGTTTATGAGTTTATGAGTGTTTGAGTTTATGAGTTTAGAATTTAGAGTTTGAGTTTAGAGTTTATGAGTTTAGAGTTTGAGTTTATGAGTGTTTAAGTTTATGAGTGTTTGAGTTTGAGTTTATGAGTGTTTGAGTTTGAGTTTAGAATTTAGAGTTTATGAGTTTAGAGTTTATGAGTGTTTGAGTTTATGAGTGTTTGAGTTTGAGTTTATGAGTGTTTGAGTTTATGAGTGTTTGAGTTTGAGTTTAGAATTTAGAGTTTTTGAGTTTAGAGTTTATGAGTTTAGAGTTTGAGTTTATGAGTGTTTGAGTTTATGAGTGTTTGAGTTTATGAGTGTTTGAGTTTATGAGTTTAGAATTTATAATAATAATAATAATAATAAGTTTTATTTATATTCATTTTTATATAATTTAGAGTTTGAGTTTAGAGTTTATGAGTTTAGAGTTTGAGTTTATGAGTGTTTAAGTTTATGAGTGTTTGAGTTTATGAGTGTTAGAGTTTATGAGTGTTTGAGTTTATGAGTGTTTGAGTTTGAGTTTATGAGTGTTTGAGTTTGAGTTTATGAGTGTTTGAGTTTATGAGTGTTTGAGTTTGAGTTTATGAGTGTTTGAGTTTATGAGTGTTTGAGTTTATGAGTGTTTGAGTTTGAGTTTATGAGTGTTTGAGTTTATGAGTGTTTGAGTTTATGAGTTTATGAGTGTTTGAGTTTATGAGTTTAGAATTTAGAGTTTATGAGTGTTTGAGTTTATTAGTTTAGAGTAGGGATGGCTCGATACCACAATTTTGGCTTCGGTACGATACCAGAATCTAATACCTCGGTATCGATACTAAATCAATACCACAGGTGACCAATAACCAGCCTCAAAAGTTAAATGAATTGAAACAATTTTATTAAAAAAAAAACACTGCTTGAAACTCTGCTGCACCAAATGTACAAACCAAAAGTATTAAAATGTAAAAAAAAAAAAAAAAAAAAAAAAAAAAAAAAATCCTACAGCCAGGGAACATACAGTTAAATACAGTTAAATTTAGAAAATATACTATTAAAATAGTTTAATATCTTCATATCTTGTCAGTCGTTACTCTTTATCACATGGTGCAAAAAAACAAAAACGTATCAATGTAACAAACCAAAAAAAAAAAAAACAAGAGGGAACATAGGTTCAATTTTGATTTTGCAGAAAGAAAAAAAAAAACGTATTACTCTCTCTCTTTTGGCTGATTCCTCTTGCCACAGCGGCAGTAATAGTACCATGCCATTTATTTTTCTATCACTAATACTAAAATTAATATTACTAATCTCTTTATTCATTCAAATTCACTTAATATATTATTGTTTGAAAGTGCACAAATTAGAGACCTAAACTTCATTCATTGGTTCTAGCATGTCATGCAAGCACATTTGAGCTTAGCCTACCATATCTTATTTCACTGATAAACAGTTATGGCTATGTGCGCTGATCAGTGTTGTGAATAAAATTCTAAATTAAATCAGTTGAATGATGGACTCAGCTGTCGATCTCTGAACTCCTTGAATAAGTCATGATGAGCTAGAGACAAATGCTTAGCCAGATTTGAAGTGTTGCCTCCCGTTGCGACACATGATTTCAAACAGCGTTTGCATAGTGGTGCATTCACGTCTGTAGCTTCACCTTTTCATTACCTCTGTAGGCAAAGTAATGCCATATTTCACTCCTGTTGCCTTCTTTATTGATTAATTGCGGGCGTGTAGAATTAGCTTGATCAGTTCGATCCATCTTGTTTCTCCGTTGTCACTTTTTGCCGGTTTCAAGTGACCCGCGTCTGTTTGGGTAGCGCACTGCGGCCTAGCGGTGAATTTCGAAACTGCCGTGCATCAAATACCGAATTGAGCAAAATTATGATATTGTACCGTTTGAAATATAATATATATCGGTATTTTTGCAGTACCGGTATACCGCGCATCCCTAGTTTAGAGTTTATGAGTGTTAGAGTTTATGAGTTTAGAGTTTGAGTTTAAATTAGTCTTATTGGTTTAGAAATAGTACATAGAATGGAAGTTTAATTGAGCCTAACTGTACGCTGACACCACCGGCGAGGTCGGCGCGGCGCTTCTTGGACGGTGAGAGCCGTACCGACCACATTAGTTTCCAAGCAAAATAGAGGAGAGTTTGATCATGTGAATTTGATAAGAAGGCGCGCAACACTATTTATAGGCAACATTTTTGCGCTAGGAAGCTTGTTTTTCAGCGGGAATGCAAATTAGATTAACACTTATCCATGAATACAAAAGTCACACTACAAAAATGGCTATTTGTTAGCAAACAAAATATAGTCACTATACAGTAATTGTTAAGTTCTTTCCATCGATCAATTGCTTACTTTCAAATTTAAAAGATTCCATGAGGTTAACTATACCCTACTTGGTCAGTCTGCACAAATAACGATCAACGTGCTTGTTTGCTTTGCGGCCCCTTTAAATAAAGTAAAAAAAAAAAGACCAAACATTCAATCTACCTCAGAGCATCAGAGCATCCACAAATTTTGTGAACGCACAGTAATGGGCTTCAGGGAGTTTAGATATGAATTTTTGACAGTTGGAGTTTGAAAAGTCTGAAAATTCCGTCAATGTGAGTCTATGGGAGTTTTTCCGAGTTTTGATCATCGTTTTTTAGGAAAACTAAGTCAGAACAGTTAGAAAAGATATAGCCCCTTACGAAAAATAAGTTTATTCAAGTGTGATATTATACTTCTTTTAAACTAAAAACAAGAAAGTTCTTTCAGTCTACTTTTTATACTTCTCAAGAAATATACTTTATATACTTCTCAGAAATATACTTAAAGGACAAATTCAGTATTTTACACTTAAAGCCCTATTTTCAGATTGTTTCTGATGAAATAGAATGGTTAAGAATGAAATTTGGACAGATGCTGCTGATCTGAGAATTTTATGTTTTTGTGTTATCATAAATAATAAACTTACCCACATTTAAGTGTTGATAAAAAGGTTGTTTTTAAAATTAGTTAGATAAAATTATACCTAAATAGGAACATAGTAGTATACTTAAAGTCCAAAAATAAAATATAAATTGTATAAACTATAAAGCCCCTTTCACACAGAGATTCCGGAAAATACACGGATAATACACGGATAAAATGTCCCAGGATTTGTCCTGGGATCGTTTAATTTTGGTTCATTCACACTGCCAGTGATTTTCCAGAATCTGTGAGTGCGTTCACACACATTCCGTAAAAAAACCCGTAAAGACGTGACGTCAGGATGTCAGTGCGATGGCACGTGCGTAAGGGCTGTCAAAATGGCTGAAAAGCTTTTTTAAAATATTAGCAAAATTCTTATTATATTTCTAAAGACAATAGTTAACATTAAAGGAAAAAAGAGTGTTGTATCGACTCCTATGCCCACAAGTAGGTGCAATCGAGCGCAATAAACAAATATAAACCAAATCAAGCATTGCATCTTTTATTGAAATTAAATGACATTCACATTGTTCAAAATATAATTTCCTTAATGACAGTGTGCATGAAAGGACAATTAGGCTACAATATGCATAAAACTGTGTTCGAGCATCAGTAACCTGAGAAAACACACTTCAACAGACAGCCTAATGAACACAAAATAGCAAACTGCCATTCAGAAACAGTCCACTCACTACATCTACATACTGTTCATCAAAAACACCAGAAGCTCAACTTGATCTGCAACGAGTGCTGAGCGCTTTTTGCTGACAATGTTTCCAGCTGATGAAAACATGCTCAGCTCTGACCGGTGCCAGGTGTGGTCAAGTATGTCTTTGCCAGCCGCGCAATATGTGCATACATACCGCACGATTTTTGTCACCAACTGAGAGCGGTTTCGTCAGCAGGAACAACACAACCACACCGCGCTGTGTACTACTGTATAAGCTAACCGAAGAAAAAACCTGTCAGTTCATCATCATGTCTCGCACACCTCTTGACACACCAAAAATTCAAATGCACGGTTTTTGCATTCGAATGTGTTATTTTATTTTTTTATTTTTCGACGAAAATTCGAATGTCTAATTATTTTTTTACAGCCCTAACGTGCGTCATCACTACGACACACCCCAAATTACGGAATTGATCCTGGCTTTTGTTCACACAGGGCGCGTTCCGGGATTGATCCCGGCAATGTTACTAGGTCCCCAACCCGGGATCGATCCTGGCAATGTTACTAGGTCCCCAACCCGGGATCAATCCCGGCAATGTTACTAGGTCCCCAACCCGGGATCGATCCCGGCAATGTTACTAGGTCCCCAACCCGGGATCAATCCCGGCAATGTTACTAGGTCCCCAACCCGGGATCGATCCCGGCAATGTTACTAGGTCCCTAACCCGGGATCGATCCCGGCATCAATCCCGGGACGTGTTTGCGTTCACATAGAAGGCACTCTTGAAATTTCCCGGCAATTTCCCGGGATCAACGCGCTGTGTGAAAGGGGCTTAAGTGTGATGTTATGTTCACTTAAAGAAAACGTACAAGTATACTTGCAGTATAAAACTATTAAACTGCAGTATAAAACTACTAAACTAAACTAGTTGTGCACACAAAGTTTACTTTTAGTTTAGTTTAGTTGTTATTGTAGTGTTGTTTAAGTGTTTTTGCGCTTTACCGCCATGAATCTCTCCGCTGTCTGTGCCATTCTGGCAGTTTTGTCAGTAATACCTGGAAGCAACGCCGTCAACTCGGACAACACTGAAGTTTGGATTATACCTACTATCGCCTATTCTTGGGAGTTTTTGCTCTCTCTAAGAAATAATGCAAACAGCTTGGAAATCGGGACCATCTTCAACAGTTGAAGCAAAAAAATTAAAAAGCGAGGCTCCAGATGAGGAATTAGAAACCGGTTAAGGAGACGTCACCCTCTTCCAGTAATCACTCTATCAAACGTGAGATCACTTAACAACAAGCTGGATATGAGGTAATAGCTACTTCGTGTTAAACATGAGGAGGACTTCAGACGCAGTAATCTCATCTGTTTCACCGAGACATGGTTAAATAAGGACCATAATGTGAATATAGAAGGATATAACGGAATCAGAGCGGACAGAGATAAGGTAAAAAATCATGAAAAACTATCGGTGGAGGGCTCTGTATGTTTGTTGACAAAACGTGGACAACACAATTTACCATGGTTGAACAGACATGAACAAGAGACTAAGAGATCCTGATGGTATATTTTAGACCCTTTTATTTACCCCACGAATTTGGGCAGCTCACAATTATTTTAGTGTATGTTCCAGGTCCCAACAACAAAGAGGCAGCTGAGTGCATTTCGGATAGTTTGAACACCGTGCTCTCAAGATCAGCTGATCAACCTGTGTTTATTCTTGGGGACTTTAATACATTGTCTTTAGCAATACATTTCCCAATGTTACAACAATATGTTGACTGTCCAACCCGCTCATCATGCATCCTTGACTTATGTTATGGCAATATCGAGGATGCATATTGTAGCATATTGACTATGGATGGACTAAGAAATCATGATTTGTTCGTTATAGCAAATAAACACATTCTTTGCTAAGATTACTAAAGCTTTTAACCTCCTGACTCCCAGATGCAAATTATGGCCTGCACGCCAGAAAGTCTAGAGCAAATTACCCCTCTGACACCTTTTATGGGCCCGCTGAGTTTACCCAGGAAAAGCAGACATTCCACGCGAGTCACATTTGCCAGCTTCAGAGAGATTATGAGCTCTCTCTGCACCTTTACACACACACACACAAAGACTTGCACCGAAAAACCAGAATATAAGCATTTAAATACTGTAGACGACATATTCCTGTGTCCTTTGCATGCTCCCTGTTCATTAGCTTAGTTTATGATTTTCTGGTTGTAGTGAGTGAACTTTAAATGCCTATAATCGTGCATGGGATTGTAACTTTGTATCCTTAACGGTTTTATATTTCATTCTTGGTATCCATTTAACAGTCTCAGTTTAACTGAGTCACTTATACTGTCATGAAACTGCTCCGAGACACGAAGATCGATCCAAATGCAGCTTTTAATAAGGAAGGTCGTACAGGCGGGGTCAAACAGGCCAGACAGAGCAATGTAGATCAAACAGCAAGGGTAATCCAGATAACAGGCAGAATTCGGGGCAGGCAGCAATATTCAAAAGTCCAAGAACAGTCCAAGTCAGGCCAGGCAGATAACAATCATACAAATGAGGAAACAGTCCAAGATCAAAAACCAGATAAACAAAACACAGGATAAACACTCAGAAATGCAGTGTGACACAAATAAGACTTCGCAGGGAATGATGAGGTGAACCAGGCTTATATGGGGTGAACTAAACAATATAATGAGACACAGGTGAATGTGATAATCAGGGATGATGAGTCCGGGCAGTGAATTATGGGAAATGTAGTTGTGAGGAAGTGATCATAGTCTATTGTGGAGTGCCCTCTGGTGGCTCTCGAGGGCACTCCAGCTGGTGATCGTTACACATACATAGGAGATTACAGTAAAATGTATTATTCTGTGTGTACCATCTTTCTGGGTAGAAATGACAAATTCTAAACGCCGTCATAAACTATGTAGATGAACCGTCCGACAGGACAAAGAAAACTTTCATTGGTTGTTCGCGTGAACAGAGGCGTGAACCCAGTCTTTCCATAAGAAGACTGACCCAGAAAGTTTCTCCAGAGCACTTGGTCTGTGAGAGTTGTCCCACGACTCCTTAGGGAGTTTTTCTCCGTTTTTCTTTTCTTTAAATCTCTGTCTTTATTTTCGTTTATTTTACTTTTCCTACGTTCAGTGAAGTGAAAAGCCGGCAACTTTAACTTTGAGTAGACTTAAACTTCCCGCGAACTCCGTTTACTCCGAAAGCCCGAGAAGGACGCCCAGCTCCAAAAGGACACATACACGCGCGTGCCTTCTTGCCTCAGCAACACAACAGACTATATGCAAGTATAAGCTTAATCGAGCTTTTAATGCATTTAGGGTTGTCTGCCCCTGCTTAAAGTGATTTGATTGCTTGGTGTCTCTCACGAGTTAACTGTGAAAATTGTCATCCTGACATTTTGCTTTCTCTCGCTCATCTGCTCTCCTTTTCTCTCTCTCTCTCTCTCTCTCTCATCTGTATTTGTCATCTCGTATTGTTTTCATTTTGTATTTTGTTGTATATACATGTATTCCGTGTGTAAATGTAGAATTCTGTATTCGTAGTTTCATTTTATTAAAACCATTATTCTTGATTGCTTCTGTCTAAATGCTCACATTACAAAGTCAATGAGAAGTACGATTCAGCTACAAAGCTTTATTATTTACTACGTTGAGTAGGTTAATTTTATAAACACAGGAAAATTAATGTTCACGGCCAGAAAATTGATCTTTCTTGGGGTTTGTAAGAAGGGTAATTTTTCTTGATAGTTGATAAAGAAGTCGTACTGTCGGTTTGCTGGATGAACAGATTGTTCGATAACTAAATGAATTCCATTAAAAGTTATCTCATATAATCGATCTGTAATAAGACTATTGATATATTAATGACGAACCATAACTCATTGTGGCGATCATTCATATATACAATCGATCTATTTTCAGCTTCGATAATTTAATGTAACTGTAATATGCGATATATATTAATCATATTCCTGATTAATTATTAAAATTCCCTTCATATATTATATGAGCTAATGTGGTTACAATATAAGGCAATATGTAGGCCTCCCATTGGTAAATCAGACCATAATGTCATTCATTTATTACCGAAGTACAGACAACGCGTGAAGAGGGAAAAGCCCATCGTCAAGACAACTAAGGTCTGGGACAGAGAGAGTGAGGATTAGCTAAGGAGCTGTTTTGAAACCACAGACTGGGACATGTTCTTTGACTCATGCAGAGACCCACATGAACTGACAGATTGCATCACTTCATACAGTTCTCTGAAAAATCCATAATTAATACCAAGGAAGTAAGAGTATTCCCTAATAACAAGCCCTGGCTGACAAAAGACATGAAGAGATGTCTTAATGACAAAAAGATGGCTTTTCTAAGGGGAGACACTGAAGGTGTTAAAAATAAAAGAAAGGAGCCAAGATACAAAGGGCCAAAATGGACTTTAAGCATAAGGTGGAGGACCAGTTTTGTACAGGGAACCCCAGACAAGCATGGAAGGGACTTAACACAATGATGGGAAGGAGATCCAAAATTAGGAGATGACAACGACTTACTGGACACTCCCTCCTTTGTGAATGATCTTAACCGGTTTTATGGAAGATTTGACATTGCAGATTTTAAAGATAAGAGCAACGTCATTTGTCTAGGTGCACACAGAAACCCCACCATTCAGTTTTCAGAACAGGAGGTTGGCATCTGTCTCTCACAGATTAAGCCCCACAAAGCACCGGGACCTGATGGTTTAGGTGGGCGTGCTCTGAAGGTGTGTGCCAGCCAGCTAAAGACTGTTTTACCTAGATTATTCCAGTTTTTATTAAATACCTGCACTGTACCGAAGACATGGAAACATTCTATCATAAGACCAGTACCCAAAAACAAGGTCTAAGTCCTTGAATGACATAGCTTTAAGTAGCTTTAACCCCCATTCTGGCTAAGTGCATGGAGAAGGTTGTCAGTAAACATCTTACATCATGCATAAAATAATAATTCGATCCATTACAGTTTGCTTACAGGACAAATAGGGGGACTGATGATGCTACTCTTACTATGGTTAACATGGTTTCTAGTCATTTACAGCAGAATAGCACGTATGCACGGATTTTATTTATAGATTTTAACTCTGCTTTTAATACAATGCAGATCCACACTCTGCTGCAATGGCTTTTGGACTTGAGAGTCTGTGTCAGAGGAACAGTATCGGAGGAAATTGTCCTAAACACAGGAGCACCTCAGGGTTGTGTTATATCACCATTATTATTCTCTTGCGCTAAAACACTCACTGAGTTTTTATTACTTGTTTTATAAGAATGATGCTGTGTCGGATTATTTTGCTCAGGTTTCCTGGCTGGAGCAAGGGTATAGGTCTAGCTTGCTGTCAATCAATGCTGTGAAAACAAATGAGCTGATTTTACATCATGCAGAACCATCCATGTCGCTTACTCTCTGTGGTCAAACAGTGCAGATAATAAACAGTTTTAAGTATCTAGGTACACATGTGGATGATAAATTGTTAAGCGTGCATTAGCATTTTTTCTTTCAATAAAGTTCCACTTAAATGTTGTACCTGCTGAGAAATTAAGTTTCACTGAAAATACTTATTCTATCTGTAAAAAAGCCGGGCAGAGAATGTTTTTAATTAGGAAACTGAAGGAGTTCGGTGTTAGTCAAAACATTCTGGAGAAAGTGTATGTCAGCCTGATAGAGAGTATTCTCATGTTTAATATCTCGGTCTGGTTTGGTCACTTAACACTTATAAATAAAAATAAATTGGGCAGGATAGTCAAAACAGCAGGAAAGGTAATAGGCCGGCAACAAAAGTCACTGGATGTCCTTTATAGTACAGCTATAAAGGCCCTGAGCATCATTGGTGACAAAAAACACCCCCTCCATAATGAGTTTGAGCTGCTCCCTTCAGAACGATGATGGGCAATTCCACGCAAAACTGTCACATCCATAACGCCAGCACAATGCCATTGTATGTAGTTGGCGTTATGGATGTGACAGTTTTGCGTGGAATTGCCCTGATACAGAGTGCCTCTGGCAAACAAGAATATCTATAAGCGATCTTTTATACCTAGTGCAATAAATTTAATGAATAAACCACACTAAATGGTATTTTTCTGGAGAGAAAGTATACTGTACACGATGTGTATGGGGCAATCTGCAGTGATGTGATGTGATGGGCGGAGATATGTACGGCACCGATGTGATATGATGTTGGTTTGTTTATATATGTTTATGTTTGTACAATGATGTTTTTATAGGTCTGGTGAGACCAAAGAAAATTTTCCAGCCAGTGGTATTCTATTCTATTTTAAGTACACTTAAATGTATACTTTTTATACTAAAAGTGGGCCAATTTAGCCCCAAGCAGTATTAAAATAGAACACTTGCAAGTTTACTACTAGTACATTGACATTAGTATTCTTACTACATAAAGTATACATTAAAATATACTTTAACATTACTTAAGTATGCTTCATAAAATTAACTTGAAGTACACTTCTTTTTGGTAAAGGGCACACTACGTCACACAAACAGTCTGAAGGTCTGAGTCGAGTTTGGTGGTTGTGGAGCAATGTTCCCTCTAATTTTTTTCAGCACTGAGCAATTTTTTTTTTTTTCTGAGCGCACATTTCAGTACTGTGAGCAATTCGCAACCACAAGACCTGCTGAAAATGACCACGATCGAGCCTGCCTTAGCCATGGAGGATTCAAAGAGATGACAGCAAATGCATCAATATGTCTACAAGGTTGATATTTATTCAATATCCTTATTGGACTTTGGGAACATTTTAATGTGGGTGTTTTACCAGTCAGTTTAGCTGAACTTAAATGATCTTTGGTTGATAGGGTTTCAATAAGGTTTAGAGAGGTTATGACTGCTGGTTCACTGGTTATTATGACTGATAATGATATATATAAAAAATAAAAGTATCCAAGATGTTTAGTCATTTCTCAGCAGGTACAACATTTAAGTGGAACTTTATTGAAAGAAAAAATGCTAATGCACGCTTAACAATAATTATAGCCTAGGCGTATTAAATTGACATGGTGCAATTTTTCCTAAAGGTAGGTACACTACCTAAAGATAGGTAAATATAAACAATTGAATAACTTTTTTTTTTTTTGGCTCAGTCTGAACATGTTGATCAATGATTATTACATCAAACAACAATAGGCCTATTGTTGATGATAATTTAAAAGTAGCCTAATTTTTTTTCTTTTCAAAACGCTATAAATCCATACATTTTTCCCCAAAACGCTAAAAATTGTTGTTTTAAAAAGTATTTTGTCATTTATTTTTCGTGTTTGCATTTATGAAGAAAAAAACAACATTACGTGACAGTTCTCCATTACGGACGCCGCACTTAAAAGATTTTCAAACTTCCACAGAGACCTCAAAACAGAAAGCACAAAGCCTTTCTTTAAAACGAATTTCGTTTTGTATTAATTTTATCTTAATTTTAATAAATTTTTCATTAACCAATTTCCTGGCCTAAATAAATGTAATTTTAATTTAATATTTTTTATTTAACTTTTACTTTGAATATTATACTGTAAAAACGCATAATTATAGTTGATTTTAGTTGATCATAGTTGATCATAATTAGAGATGAAATGGCATGACAAATAGCCTACACTTTTTTGATTATAGTGACCAAAATGATCATGGTTATCGCAGAATCTTGTTCAAAAAGTACTAATACTACAGAATGAAATCAATTCACCAAGTTTTATGACAAAAACCAGCAAATAACTAAATATTTGCTTAGGCTACTTAAACATTAAAATAATAACATTAAAGATGATGGCCAGAGTTTCTTGCAACATCTTATCTACTAACAAGTTCAAATAAAGTTTGGACAAAAAAAAAAGGTTTAAAAAAAAGATAACGCTCACATATTCAGCCTTTAAATCATTTTTATAAAAATGAGTCAAAAAAGATAAATGACTGACATTTGCAATGCACATTATAGCTTATCTTTTTTAACTGCGCTCTCCACAACGACAAAGAAGTTTTTTTTAGTAGCTAATGGTTTTCCACCACCTATCAATATTTAGCTCTGTTAAGTTACCATGCAGATTTATTTACGGAGAGGAGAAAAACACCCGTAGTGTTTGGGTGCACCCCTTACCCGCGCGACTACCGGTACATTTGAAATAACGAGCTTGAGCGCGCAAAATACGCAATATGTGAACGGCCCCTTCGCGAGCTATACCTCCATTCTGGCCGTGCACGAGCTATACTGGTGGTCTCCCGCGCCCCTGTGGCAGTTCCCCACACAGTGAGTGAAATGAAAGATAAAAGAAAACTGCTTCTTGGCGCAGGTTTTTTTTTTTTTTTTTTAACTGCTCGTGCCACCCCATGTGACTGCCCGGTTCGCCCGTGCCTAAAACCGCTACTGTTTATTAGCCTGCATCGCCTTTGATGCTCAGATGTTTAACCCCTGAAAAAAAAAATCGTTTGTGCAGTCTGAAAAATGTGCGCGGTCTGAAAAATCTATTGCGCGGCCACTTCGACTGGCCTGCGCGGCCGCGCAGCTTAGAGGGAACATTGTTGTGGAGTAATAGCTTAACAATAGAGATACAGTCTAAATTTTGTCAGAAATTTTGCAGACAAACTTTAATTATGAAATTAGAGTCAATTTTCAAGCGTATTCGCGTGCTCATTGGCTGCCCTGCGGCAACTGCAGCAGCCTATCGCTGAAACCTTAGCGTGACGTCACGCCCAATGAGCGCGCTGGGTGCACAAAAGAAGGTTCAGAGGCTGCTTTTCTCTGATTTTTGTCTCTTCAGCGAAGCACTACGCATCGCTGGACTCTGAGGAAGCCGCCGTTGAAACAAGCGCCTTGCAAGCCGAGGATAATCTGAGGAAGCCGGTCGTCTTCGCCGCCTTCAGCCATCCCTGCCTGCTTCGCTATCCGGCGATTATATCCTTTCATTGCTACTATGCCTAACTGCATTTCTTGCAAAGCTCCGCTCAGCGACAGAGACCGCCATGTGATTTGCATTCTCTGCCTGGGTCGTGACCACGCAGCCCTCGCTCTCTCCGCGGGCGGCTGTGATTTGTGCGAAGAACTGCCAATGTCGACCCTGCGGGCTCGACTCGCCTTGTTCGACGCTCTTGCTGTCTCTCCGTCTGCCTCCACCAGGCCGCGCAAGAAGAAGCGCCGCTCTCAGAGGCCAGCGGAATCCGCAGCAGCTGCTGAGTGCTCGCCGGAGCCCCGCCCTCGAGCCTCGCTATCTCCCTCTCCCCCCCTTCCCGACGCGCAGCGGCCGGCCTTTGCCCGCACTGCCGTCGCCTCAGGGGATGAAGCGGACGACGCTGCTTTATCGGACAGCTGTTCACTCATGGCTTCGGACAGCGAGGCATGGTCGGGGTCTCACCGCTCCGCCTCCTCGACACAGGAGTCCGGCAGGTCCCGCGCCAGTGTCGACGCGGAACTTCTCCGCGTCCTCACCAAAGCGGTCGACCAGCTGGGACTGGACTGGTCCCCACCTAAGGCTCCCGCGCCCAACAGGCTCGACGGGTGTTTTCTGCCTAGCCGCCGCCAAGCGCCCGCCTCTAGGTCAGTACCCTTCCTGCCTGAGCTCCACACTGAGCTCGCTAAGTCGTGGAACGCCCCATTCTCCGCGAGACTCCGCTCACCGGTCTCCTCGACCCTCTCCCAAGTGGACGGGGCCGCCGAGAAGGGATATACACAGATCCCTCCGGTCGAAGAAGCCGTGGCAACGCACCTTTGCCCGCCATGTGCTCCAGATCCTCCAAGCCGATCTCCTCCGTGATCTGGACGAGAGAGGCCCGGATCAGGCTACTCTGACGGACCTGCGCAGCGCGACGGATCTCTCGCTTCGCGCCACCAAGTCAGCGGCACAAGCCATCGGAAGGTCCATGGCTTCGCTCACCGTCACCGAAAGGCACCTTTGGTTGACGCTGGCGGATATGAGCGAAAGTGAGCGCGCAGTTTTCCTCAACGCCCCGCTCTCGCCCACCGGCCTGTTCGGCCCAGCGGTCAACGGGATTGTGGATCGCTTCTCGGAGGTACAGAAGGCGTCGCAGGCTATGAACCTTTTCCTGCCCCGCCGCTTGAGCTCCGCTGCAGGCCGCTCTCAGGATCAGCCTCCTGCACGCAGCTCGACACAGCGCTCTGCTCAGCCTCCGTCTTCGCGACGCCAGGGCAGCCGCCCTAGACAGCGCTCAGTCAGCCGCCGCAGACCGCCTCCCCCCCGGGGACCCCGGCCCAAGATAGCGCTGAAACCTGAGCCCGCGAAGTCCTCCTAGCAGCCGCAGGGAGGAAAAGATGGCTGAGTCCCGCTGCGGCCGGACCGTCATCAAAGCGCTCAGCCCTGTCAGTCCCCTTAAAAAAGGCTACTGCAGTGGCTCACATCGCAGCCAACGAGCCAGTAATGCAACTCGCTCGCCTGCACACAAACGCCGTTTTTACGGCGGCCCAGAGATATCTCATAAAGAGTTTGGTTTCGGGTTTTCCGGCTCACGCCGAAGGTGTCATGAGTGTAGAAAATGTGCCCACTCCCCTGTGCTCACCACTACACACAAACACGATCGCCCCGGTAACGCTCACAGAGCGCACTCTCATAAAGCGGGCAGGCACCGCTCGAGTGCTAAGTGTAGAGAATGTGCCCACGAATCTGTGCCCACACCTACACGTTGCACGCTCTGTCACACAGTTATCCCGAGATGCAGATCCTCTAAAGCTCCCCAGCACTGGCCGTGTTGTGTATGTAAGCCCCGTGCCCGCTCACGAGCGCGCGCACTTACAATCAGACACGTTTATGCCCATGCCGCTCTCGCGCCACGGGTTTCCAGTTGCAAAATGTGCCCCGTCCACAGTGACCGAGCCATTGTATGCTGCGCAGCCAGTCACCGCTGTCTCCGAGCCCCCGTATTCGAGCACCGGTGACGCACGCGTCGCCCCATCTTCTCTGATACAGGTTCCCCATCCCGCACAGCGCGGCGATCTGAACCCAGAGACCATTCGACCCCTAGCGAGATGTGCCAGAGCATGGCAAGCTATCCAGGGCGTGTCAGAATGGGTGCTGAATACTATAAAGCACGGCTATTCGCTTCAATTCGCTCGCCGTCCGCCGCGCTTTCTAGCACGAACCGAGACGAGAGTGAACACAGAAGTGGCTCATCTGCTTCAGGCAGAAATAGCAAAGCTGCTGCACAAGGGGGCTATAGAGCAAGTGCATCCTTCTCTGAGCGAGTCGGGCTTCTACAGCCGTTATTTCCTCATACCCAAGAAGGACGGGACGCTGAGACCCATTTTAGATCTGAGACATTTGAACAAAGCCCTCATGAGACGGCCGTTCAAAATGATTATAGAACTGGATTCGGTGGCTATGATGGCCAGGTTGTCAGAGCAGCGCGCGCGCCGCATTCGACACCTAGCCGCATCTTTCCAGATGGGCAGCCAGACTCCGCTGAGAACGTTCCAGCGAGTTTTGGGGCACATGGTTCCAGCGAGTTTTGGGGCACATGGCCTCAGCGGCAGCAGTGCTTCAGCTGGGCTTACTGCGCATGCGCCCGCTTCAACGCTGGCTAAGAGCGCGAGTGCCTCACCGAGCCTGGACGGCCGGCAGCTTACGAGTCAGAGTGAGTCAGGGCTGTGTCTCAGCCCTCCAACCCTGGCTGGCAGCCGAATGGTATCGCACAGGGGTGACGATGGGAGTTGTCTCTCGCCGGAAAGTTATCTCGACAGACGCGTCCAACAGAGGTTGGGGAGCGCTATTCGAGAGCAGACCGGTCTATGGCCTCTGGTCAGACCAGGAGTGTCGCCTTCATATAAACTGTCTAGAGATGCTGGCGGTCGAGAATGCGCTCAAGCACTTCCTCCCATACCTGCAAGGCCACCATGTACTGGTCCGCACGGACAACACGTCAGTGGTAGCCTATGTGAACCGCCAAGGCGGTGTCAGATCCAAAATGCTCTGCACCCTGGCGGAATGCCTCCTCGTGTGGGCTCAGCACTCACTGCGCTCTCTGAGAGCCGCGCATGTGCCGGGTCGCCTGAACGAAGGTCCAGACAGACTGTCCAGGGACAATGTTCCCCCGGGGGAGTGGTCTTTGCATCCTGTAACGGCAATTTTTCTATTAACAATTATCTCTGGGTAAAAGACAGTCTTGAGTCAAATGATCATTAAAAGTAATTTATTTTTCCCTTGCAAGGAAAGGCCCAGTTGACACGCACAGAGGTAGACAGTATAGTTCTGTGGTTCAAGTGAGACAATGAGAGGGAGGGCCGAGGTGCCTTTATACTGCTATCTCTTCAAGGTTCTTTCTAACCATAGATGGATAAGAAACTCACTCAGTGTTCTCTTACATACTGAACTTTAGGTTTAGCTCTGCTTGCAGTCTGCAAGCCTCAACTTAGATCCCCTCTGACCTTATGGGTCAGAGGTTCAATGTAAAACCACGTTTCCCCCTCTCTCCTTGTCTCACAGACGTACACATCAGTCATTATATCCCACAGTCAGCAGCACACAGCAGCACACATAGAAGTTAATCCTGTGTATGTAAGGAAAATCAAAAATTCCCACAACAATCCCCAAACAGTCCAGTTACTGTGGCGCCGTTTCGGCAGAGCGAAAGTCGACCTCTTTGCGTCACAAGACAACCCGCACTGCCCAAGGTTCTTTTCAAAGAACGAGGACGCGCTGGCCCAAAACTGGCCCAGCGGCCCGCTTTATGCTTTTCCCCCGGTCTCCCTGCTGCCGCAGGTCATCGAGAGATTCAGGGAAGCGTGCCACACGGTGCTCCTCATAGCCCCGTATTGGGAGAATCAAACATGGTTCCCAGATCTAATACGGCTGGCAGACACAACCCCCTGGCCGTTACCGGTGAGGAGAGACCTTCTCTCTCAAGCCCGCGGCTCGATTTTGCACCCCCATCCAGAGCGCTGGTCTCTGCATGCGTGGGTCATCAACGGTTACCCGTTGACTTGCCAACAGGGGTTGTGAACACGATCACACAGTCTAGAGCTCCCTCTACGAGGCGGCTCTACACTTCGAAATGGTCTGTGTTTAGCAAATGGTGCACCGCCAAAGGGCTGGATTCACTAACATGTGGGGTATCGCAGGTGCTGTGCTTCCTCCAAGAGCTGTTGGACATGGGCAGGTCTCCCTCCACGCTCAAAGTTTATGTTGCGGCCATCTCAGCTTTTGCCGACTCGGCGCTGGGCCGCGCATTAGGGAGGAACGAGTTCATCATCCGCTTCCTTAGGGGAGCTAGGAGATTGAACCCACCGCGACCCCCGTCGGTTCCTATTTGGGATCTTTCCCTGGTCTTAGAGGCCATGAAAGCGCATCCCTTTGAACCCATGGAAACAGTGGATATGAAATATCTCACGCTAAAAAACGTTTTTCTGATAGCACTGTCTTCAGTTAAACGCGTGGGTGACCTTCACGCGCTGTCAGTTGACGCTGCATGCCTCGAGTTCGGACCTAATGACTCTAAAGTCATCCTCAAACCGAGGCACGGTTATGTCCCCAAAAGTCTGGGCACACTGTTCAGAGCGCAGGTCATTTCTCTCTCCGCTTTGCCGTCATCCGGCAGCGAGATCGATGGTAAACTCCTTTGCCCTGTCAGAGCGCTTAGGAATTATACTACACGCTCCGCCGCTGTCAGGCGTTCGGAGCAGCTTTTCGTTTCGTTTGGTGGGCGCACCAAGGGTCTCGCCGCCTCGAAACACAGCCTGTCCAGGTGGATAGTGGACGCTATTGCAGCCGCTTATGCGTCTAAAAATCTGCAGTGCCCGCTGGGCATCAGAGCCCACTCCACCAGAGGTAGGCCTATGGCCTCTTCATGGGCTTGGTCTAGCGGAATTTCCATTCATGACATTTGTACAGCGGCAGGCTGGGCCTCCCCCTCTACATTTGTTAGATTCTACAATCTGGAAGTTCCCGCCCTGCAGGCTAAACTTTTATCTGTCTAAGTCTCGCGTAGCCAGCCCACTTCGTGTGCAGGCTACTGCTGTGTGATTTAGCTCTCCTGGTTGAGCTCATTTCTAAGGGTTGTCAGTCAGACCGGCCGCACCGCTCTGAGCCCCTTATATGTGCTTATGTACTGCGCTAGCCATTCTTGGCCGCCCGGTTCCCTGTTATTATGTTCCCCGGGTTCCCTGGGACTCATTCAGTGGATGCTGGGCGCGCACGGCGTTGACAAGGGAGTTCCCGTAGCGTAAGCTATACTTACGCAATACGAGAGAACCTCTCGTAAGAGAACGTACTCGGTTACCTAACGTAACCTCTGTTCTCTCTAGAGAGGGAACGAGTATTGCGTAACCCGCCGTGCTCGCGCCACGAGCTCACTCGCTTCAGCGACAAAAACCAGAGAAAAGCAGCCTCTGAACCTTCTTTTATACGCTAAGCCACGCCCCCTCTCACGGGCCGTGACGCGTGAGTGCGCCCTGCGCGCTCATTGGGCGTGACGTCACGCTAAGGTTTCAGCGATAGGCTGCTGCAGTTGCCGCAGGGCAGCCAATGAGCACGCGAATACGCTTGCTCTAGGTCTGCTTGCTGCTGCACTGCGTTGACAAGATATTAAAAATTAGGATAATTTTTTGGCTTCATATCTCGAGAAAAGATGACTTTACCCGTAGCGTAAGCTATACTTACGCAATACTCGTTCCCTCTCTAGAGAGAACAGAGGTTACGTTAGGTAACCGAGTACGTTTTTCTGTATAAAAACCAAAAAAAAATTACATTTATCAACCGATTTCGGTGGTTTGTATGTGGTGTACAAAAAAGTTCCATCTGTAGTTAGTTAAACTCTTGATAGTTAGACTTATAATTTTTTTTTTTTTTTTTAATAAGGAATGGCCAAAGCTCAGGCTTGTCATGTATTTAGCTTTTCATTCTTGAATAAGAATTGTGAACACCCCCATACTGAGATATCATTTAATTTTCACATTAAATTAAATAAAGTTTTCTTATTGTGGGAAAAGCATATTCTGTCATTGACCCGATTTTAGCAATAACAAAGATAACTGATGGATCCTTTATGGTACATATGATATGGTACAACTACAGTGCAATGCAAATAGTAAATATAAGATAAAGTGAGAGGTAGGCTAATAGTAAATAGTTTAGTCAATAAAATAAACAAACAGTATACAGTAAATAAAATAGTAATGAAAAAGTATAATTATATAATGTACTAATATTATAATAATAATAATAATAATATATTGATAATAGCATATAGTTTATCTATAATATAATAATAGCAATAGAATATGAAATATCAATTACAGAATATAGACAATAAAAAATAATAAGTTAAATAGTTACTATGAATAGTAAAATAATTTAACAGCATAACTATAATAGATTGATAATCGCAAGTGGTATTATAATAACAATAATAAATAATGTAAATTTATACATTTTAAAATATTATTACATAGGCTATATAAAATAAAACGACGCAACCTTGTCTCTTTTTGTTAAATTTCAGTTTTTAAAAGGTATAAAAAGCTATACAAGTCAAGAAATAAAGTAAACGATCCAGTCAAACATACAGCAGGCTACACTGTTAAAGTTAAATAGCCTAAATATATAAAGTTATGAAACTTCACTTTGCCCTCAGCCAAAACAATCTGCCAAGGAACAAATTATAGATTAATGAAACCAAAGATCGCCCGTTAGATAAACACAAGACGAATAGGCTCTATGCACGAACGCTGCTGACGTATTTCCGGTAGGATCTCAGCCGGCGTCTTTACTTCCGCATAGCGCATTCTATAGGACAATTCACTTTAATAAAATTCATTTTCTCAGAAACGGAGACAACGATTTTAGAAACTGATTCGCTAGTCGGATTTCGCGCGATATGAGAGAATACTCACCCTCAAAGTTGTTGATGTAGCTCGAAATTTATAATTTAAAGAACTTCTCTTTCTTACTCATATGTGTGACAGTTAACTGCCTCACAATATTGTTAACATCATTCACGTTAACCGCTGGAAGTTTTTGTAAACAGCGAGTGTAATTTGCCATTATCTCCACCTAATGCAAAAACGGCTTCTGACGCAGAACCGGATGTAACTGGGCGGGCTGAGACAAAACGCGGAAGCGATCGTGCATAGAGCCTATTATTGTCACTAGACTGACAGCGACGAACGTCAGAACTCAGAACCACAAGCCGAGGCAAGGCTGTTCTCGGCGGGGTACATGAGCGCTGAGCGCCCGCGGTGATCGCTGGATCTCACAACTCCGAAACCGTCAGATAACATTTTTAAAAAGGCGCTATCTTTATAAATAAACCACAGATTTGAGATTTAAACAACTACTGAAAAACTCTTAAAACTACATTTCGTGACACAATAACAGTAGTATTTTTAAATTTCGCGGCCTTTCTCCTCTGAAAATAAAAATAGTAAATGAAATGCAACCAGAAACAAATTTTCAGTTTTGCTTGTGAAAGGTAATTCCCTGAGACCTGTTTTCAATTGTGTGGCGATTTGTAAAGCCCCAAGCAGCACAAGAAATAAGCATTTTTCTCAATTCTCGTTATGAGAGGTATGGGAAAGTTGCCCTCCGCAGTATGGCGGCGCCGTTGACGTACGATCCAGCGGCCAATAGGGTGTCTATGTATATTATGTCTATGTTTAGGATGATACTGTCACACACATAGCCTGGGAAAACCCAGACTACTTCCGGCGAATTTTAATTCTCTCTCCAGGATAGTCTGGAGAAGAGCCCATTCAAACTCATTTCTGTGCCGCCGAAATCGCGGCACCAATCAGAAACGTTTGGGGAGGGATTTACATGATGACGACAGCGCAGCGACGCTGAAGGAGTTCTCACGCAGTGAAAAATACATTGCGGAGCAGAGAGGAGACTGACAACACGCTGGCAGACAGGACAGAGCAGGCTACTTTTTGGTTACGTTTGATATTAAACATATTAAACAAAGTCTCAGCTTTCAAATTTGGTAATTTTTTAAAAGAAATTTAAACAATAAATACCGTTTTGTTGCTCTTTAATGTGCCGTGACAGATCGCTGTAGAGCATCAGTTAAAGCTGTTCTTGTGAACCGATCATCTCTTCCTTCTAGTTAATTTATAGCCTCAAATAAACATGAACAAACATAAGAAGGAATGTTGTTTTAACCACGGAAAGGCGTCAGTACACTCCGTTTTTCAAGTTCAAATCCTGTTAATCTACTCTCCTGACTGCTTTGTCGGACAAAATGGCGGATGGCGAAGTATGATTGGTCAGATCACCTGTCAATCAAGCTGAGCTACGTCGGTTGGTGACGCCCCTTTGGAAATGATTTGTCTACATAGCTTCTCCAGACCCTACACTCAGTTTCAACTGAGAAGGGTCTGGTTTTAACCAGGCTATCACACACACACATGCAGGAATACAAACAAACGCAAGCATGCACACACACTGACATCCACACGCACAGACACACACACACAAACACACACGCGCACACACATGTACGCACGCATACATACACGCACAGACACACACACACACACAGACACACACATACACAAACACACACACATACACACACACACACACAGACAGACATGCACATACTACTACTTTTTTTAGGTATCAGCCATATACCCGATTTACCAATACCCAATGTGTTATGCTTGGGCAGTATACTAATGACGTGGGTGGGACATGTTTCATGCCATGTTAGATCACATCCTGAGAGTCTACGCTTTCAGAAAATATATAGTTTATATAGTTGAATCAGTTTTCTCTTCATGGTACAGACCATAATGTATTATGTGTACACTTTCTTCACCTAAATCCATAAAATCCCATTAATTTCAATGGGACATTTACTTAAGTGTTCTACTAGGTACAGTGGGAATGAGTTTAATTTTGTTAACATTGTTTTTTCAAAACTCTTGGACCAGGGCTACAAGATAAAACCACTTTTTTTTATTTCAGTAAAACACAACAAACCCATGCCAAAGTCAGATATCTGACTTTTACCATCAACAGGTACCTCAACCGTTTGGTAGAGGTTTGTAGAAATTGAATGGGAGGGTCCTTTGAAAAAAAAATCACAGATTTTTCATACTTAGTATGTATAAGTATATTTTTTGTGGAAAGCCAGTGCAGGCCTGAGCGGCGGTCATATTTTGTACCGCCATGCGGTACATCTAGTTTGCCTTCTTTTAGCACATTGCTAACATGTTTTTTATGTTGCTAGCTTTGATTAGCATTTTACTAGGATGTTTAACACATTGCTAACATGAAATAGCATGTCACCAGAGCCCGTCTACGGAGAGCCTTGGCACTTCCTATTAGCCCCATTGTATAGATAGTTGGTTGCAGTTCCATTAGAATTCCACTGGAGGTGATCGCGAGCGAGTGCAGACTGAATGGAAGCAGAGACAATTTATATGAGACATGCCACTTCCTCAATCCTCAATACAACTATATAAGGAAAACCTGTAACGGCAAAGATGGCGGTTGTATACACATGTCCCGCCCCTCCCGCTGGAAAGCCAATCATCTGCTTTTAACAGTCAGCAGCTGACCACTAAGGAGCGAATGTACAGTGACGTGACATAACTGCCATATTCAACCTGTGCTTTCGCGCTGTGGCTGGCGCTGAGCCAAAGACGGACGCGCTCAGCGCTCTATCACAACTGTTCAGTGTTTTAACCACATAATGTTTATTTTAGGTTTCAGACATTTAAACACATATAATTGTTTAAGTGCTTGGCACAACACCGGCATTCTGGATAGAGACGTAAATGAAGTTTGGTGTTGTGAACGTGAACCCTTGCGCATGCGTAGTAAAGGTATAACCTGTGGGGGAAAAGGCATTTTAAACCTTATTTTGGGGCAAAGTCATCAAACTTTTTCAGCGATTTTTATCATATTTTACTGCTGTTTCTATACATGCAGTTTTTATGTCCCGGTGACCAGTGAAAGTGCAGTTCTGACTCTCTGCCCATTCATTTAGATAGGAGCCTGGTCTTGTTAGTCCGAAATAGCTGCCCGGAGGCGTTGCCAAGATGGCGGCCGAGTGGCACGACTTGCCTAAAAGGACTTTGATGGAAGTCAATGGGGCTAAACGGCTAAATGTGTATCTTTCACCCGATTCCCGTTGAGAAATCTCAGATTTTATTGTAGGTTTTGCAAGTTCAACATGGGTTATAGGTCGAAAGTTGAATAAACGAGTACTTATGTCCTTTCGATTTCTTACAGGTTGAGTTGTTGTTGCCCATAACACGCTAGCATTCTGCTAATGACGTCAGCATTCTGACGTCATTGACATTTTGAAAGACTTTTTAAAGCAAATAAGTGACTCTAAAAAATCTAACACCCAGCAATGTGTAATTTCTTTGCATCTTCTTTCGAATACAACATTCAAATTACTAGACAAAAAATTATATCCTGAGAAAAGTGGGTTTTGAGGGTTTTTCGCCATAGACCTCCATTCATTCTGCACTCGCCCGCGAGCGCCCCCGCATGGATAGAGACGTGTTACTGCAACCAGTCCAGAAACCGGAAGTAAGCAGAGAGTGCCAATTCTCTTCCTATTAGACATTCTCTGATGTCACTTGCATTTTTAACACATTGCTAGCATGATTTAGCATGTTGCTGACATGTTTTAACATGTTTCTAACTCTTAATAGATTGCTAACATGAATTAGCATGTTGTTAGCATAAATTTGCATGTTGTTAACATGAAATAACATGTTGCTAACGTGAATTAGCATGTTTTTAGCATAAATTAGAATGTCTTACATTGATAACGTTGCTAGCATGTAAAACATGCTATGTGATACTTAAAATAATGAAGTAACTTTAATTACACATGATATTTTTGATAAAATAGCATGTTGTTAGCATGAATTAGCATGTTGCTAACATGAATTAGCATGTTGCTAGCATAAATTAGCATGTCTTATCACATTGATAACATGAATTAGCATACTGTTAGCACGTTTTGGCATGTAAAAAATGCTATGTGCTACTTAAAATAATTATGGTAACAATATTACACATGGTATTTTTGGAGTAGTTAAGGCTTGATTTCTTTCATGTAATCTATTTTTTTATATTTTTAGTGAAATATGCTTTTTTATTGGATTCAAGTGAATGAAAATTATCTATTTATATTTGATTTTGAGCTATATTGTATAATTAAAAGACTGTATGCTGCTAGCACAGCACATAAACAAACTTGTTACTGCACTACTATTAGCAAAGTTATTGCTCAATGAACAAAACAACATGCTTAAGAGTGTTAACATATGCAGTTATTCACAACCTAACCAAAATCCCTACTCTTCTGCAAAATCAAAACTTAAACATAATACAAACTCTTTCAAATGTCAAACATAACTGAACATTAAACATTAATAGATGTTTCCCTTTACTCAAAAACATAAAATAACAATCATTTCAATATTTACTCTCCATTTCCAGCCATGTGCAAAGCATGCTGGGAACTAACAATGGTGTCTATAAATAAAACGGCATAATTTAACTAATTCTCTTAAAATAAATAGGTTGCCTTTTTTCCTTAATTTTATCAGCTTAATTGGTTCCTCAGTTCAAACCTCAAAACTGTTTCCTTAAAAAAATAGGAAAATGTATCTCTTGGTTTTATTAGTGAAAAGTTTTCAATATTTTCTACACAACTATAAAACACAATTTTCTTAATAAAATACACACAATATTTTTAATGAAAATGACAAGCCCCATGATTTTTTTTAATTTTCTTTTTACAGTGTAAGCCAGTTGCTAGTTTTGCTAGTGAGAGATATTTGAGGAATAAAGCTACTAATTTTCCCAGTTCAACAGACAAGGCTTAAGCTAGTCCCAGACTAAAATGCATGTTTGAGCTGTTTAAACTGAAAGCAACTTGCACTGACAAATCTTTATGTTTATAAAAGCTACTTAAATGTCATAAATGTCACCTTGTCCCAAGATGTGTTTGATCAATTTTGACAAATTCCAATGTTTCTCTATGGCGCTAAAACCTAAAGATGTCCGAGTTCTGGTCCCTGTACAAATGATACTCAACTGCGATTGGCTCATTTGTGTTCGAGGGGAGGGGCTTACCAATAGGTCAAATGAACTAAGGCCTAATACTGACTTAATCTAAGCCCTGTCTGTGAAACCAAGCCTAGAAAGGGTTATTGTATAAAAGTTTTGACCCCCTCAATGAAAGTCTATAGGACTTTTATCAAGCCAACGTAATTCTGAGAAAAGGTCTAAAATCATTTTGATTTGATTTGAGTTGGTATCTCAAGCAATGTAATTCATACAGTCATACACGTGGCTGAAGTGCACAGTGATACTCTTACTAATACTTCCACTATTTATTCTTTCTGTTTATAGGGCTAGAATTTTACAATGGGTAACAATACATCTTCAAACAGCAATTCAATTCCTCTCAACGACATAACACCAGCAGAAACATTATTCAAACAGAAGGCAAAAGATAATAATGGGCAGGTGACGTACAGAATTCCAGCTCTCATCTATATCTGTAAAGAACAAACCTACCTTGCCTTCGCTGAAAAGCGGAAAACTCCTGACGACACTGATGCAGATGTGCTTGTGATGAGAAGAGGATTGTGGAAGAATGACGAGAAGAAAGTTGAGGTACCAGACACGTTTAACCAAAATTGTAAAACATTTTTCATAACAGACAATTGTCTTCACAACTGAACTATTTCATAGATTCTTTTCACATGATGTCATGTTTTTATTTCAGTGGGAGAGTGAAGATGTGCTTGATTCAGCTCGTCTACCTGGCCACCGCAGCATGAATCCATGTCCGGTCTATGAGAAAGATTCTGATACGCTTTTCCTGTTTTTTATTTGTATTCCCATTGGTGTCTCTGAACAGGATCAAATAAATGAAAAAAAGAACCAGGCAAAACTTTGTTACATAACCAGTAAGGACACTGGCAGAAGCTGGAGTGAAACATGTACGAACTTGGATCGTCTGATCAGTGAAAAGGAGAAAAACTGGGCCACCTTTGCTCTTGGACCAGGACATGGTGTTCAAATGGAGAACGGGAGACTGATTATCCCAGCATATGCGTATTATTTTGGTTCCAAGTGTTGTTCATCATGTTGTTCATCATGTTGTTCATCGTGTTATTCATCATGTTGTTCATCATGTTGTTGCCTCGTATCACGTGCATTTGCATTCTACGGTAAAGATAAAGGAAGCACTTGGCATGTAGGAGAACAAATGAAAGGTGAGTCTGGTGAGTGTCAGATGGCTGAGATCGACAACAAACTGTACTGCAATGCTCGAACTACATCCGGCCACAGAGTCGAGGCTCTAAGCGAGGATAGTGGAGAAACTTTTAACAAGCCTAAATCTGCACAGCTGACAGAGACTGGTAGTGGTTGCCAAGGCAGTGTGCTGAAAATTAATTTTCCTGATCAGAGTACATGGCTGCTCTATTCTCATCCATTTGATAAAAAAGAGAGAATGCATCTCACAATCTATGTGAATAAATCACCATTGGATCCCATAAAATGGGAAACCATAAAGTGCATCAATAAAGGTCCAAGTGGATACTCAGATCTGGCAGAGTGTGAGGATCCAAAGTACTTTGCCTGTCTCTTTGAATGTGGTGAGAACAGTTATGTTGAAAAGATAGCCTTCAAGCTTACCGATATCAACAACGCTATGGATTAACCAAGTTCATTTTGCGAAAATGAAAAAAGTTCATGTCTTTTACTATGGTTTTCTTTGTTTTTGGCTAGAGTTAATTTGTTTATTAATGAAAATGTCTGAATGTTAGAAAATCAAGTTGGAAATACATCAGTTTCTTAATTCAAATAGCAAATTATCATAACCAACCTAATATGCTTTTGTTATGTTAAGTGTATGCCAATAATTCAAAAATATTTCATTTTAAACCCTATATATTCCATTCACCTGACTTATTCAATATGTAAACAGTAAACATATTTTCATTAGTTTAGCTATATTCTTTGGTAATTTCATAACATTATATAAACATAAATTAATTACATTCTCTGAATGATGTTGAAAACTGTCTTTGTAAAATACTTATATGGAAAATAAATGGAATCTAATTAAACAGAATAGATTCTTACACCGTGTCAAAATCCATTAGGGCCGGTTCACACAGAACGCGTTTTTGCATTTAAAGACATGGGCCCTATCTTAACGATCTAAGCACATGGTCTAAAGCGCAGGGCACAAGTGCAGTTAGGTTGTGTCCGAATCCACTTTTGCGCAGCGCATGGTCTAAAAGGGTTGTCCCTGGTCTCCTAATGAGTAATGTGGGTGTTTTGAGTGTAACGTGCAATAAACCAATCAGAGTCTCATCTCCCATTCCCTTTAAAAGCCAGTTGCCCCCACGCCATGGCGGATTCGCTATTTACACGACGGAATTTGCAAACGGAAAGACTGAATGCTTCTCCATAGAGGAAACAGATCTGCTCGCGTGTGAGGTTATAAACCGCAATTAAAAATATTAATTGTGTACATATAAATATGGTGGAATCCGGCTTGTCCCGTAGATGTTCTGCTTAAAAAAGGTGAGGTACAGACTCGTCTTCCACTCCACAGAAGGAGCAAAGGGGATCCAAAGGGGATCTATGTAACAACTCGAATGATACCTCTTTAACCTTATTAGTGATTAAATATTTGTTGAATAGAGACCACACTTTCTTCCAAGGAATATCATTAAAACAATTACTCCAATATGATATTACAGAAGGGACAGTAATAATATCATTCTGAAAAACTTGTCTAATCTTTCTATTCCTAAGAGAGGGACTAGATAAAAAACAGATCTTCCCTATTGCTGTCTCGCAAGGATGTATCCAAGAGGTAGAAGAGAGTAAAGAATCAGCTGAGTTTTTCAAAAGTGCAGTAGCTCCTCTAGGGATGGCATCCATCATGCCAAAGTCTCGTGGGGTGACAGGAATACAATATTTAGTTAAGAATTCAGAATAAGAAAACAAATGACCATTTGAATTTACAAGTTGAGAAACCAAAAGAATATTAGTATTAAACCAATCTGAAAAGAAAAGTGTTTTATTTTTATATCGGATATCATGGTTATTCCTAGTAAAATACTTGTGGGGACTAAAATTATGTTTGTAAATCAAGTGCCAGGCCAAAAGCATCTGCTTATGGAAATTTGACAATTTGACGGGCAATTTAGAGATATTATAATTACATACTAACAGAAAGGGGAGACCATCAACTTTAGAAAAAATATAACTGGGAATAGCATTCCTCTGAATCAGAATCATTCAAGAACTGCCTCAACCAATTG
The DNA here is from genome assembly GCA_022829025.1 of Squalius cephalus. Classification (NCBI taxonomy): domain Eukaryota; kingdom Metazoa; phylum Chordata; class Actinopteri; order Cypriniformes; family Leuciscidae; genus Squalius; species Squalius cephalus. The sequence goes on from CM040805.1 coordinate 4,562,799, forward strand.
ATTTTAAACATATTATTTAAAGAAGCAAAATCAAGAAAGTTAAAACCGCCATGTTCAAAGCTATTTATGACAACAGATTTTTTGGTGTAATGTCTCTTGTGTTTCCATAAAAATTCAAAAAGCATTCTATCAACCTCTACACAAATTTTCTTGTCCACATGCAGAGAAAGAGCAGGGTGGGTCAATCTAGAAACACCCTCCGCTTTGGCGAGGATAGTCTCTTTGGAGCCAGGAATTTAACTTTTTCTTAGCTTTAGTAATTACTGGATCAATGTTTAAATTCTTTCTCGCATTGACATCTTTACAAACTGTAACACCCAAATAATTCACTTGAGACTTAACAGGAATATTGTGCAGGAATGGAGCAGAACAAGACTTTAAGGGAAAAAGTTTACATTTATCTAAATTCAGAGAAAGACCAGAAGCTTTTGAGAACACTTTGACAAGATCAAGAGCAATTGGGATCTGCAAGTCATTCTTTAAAAAGAGTGTGGTATCATCAGCTAATTGAGTTATAATAATGTGTTTATCAGCTATATTAATCCCTTGTAATTGACTATTTAACAGGGAAGTAGTAAGGAGTTGAGCGGCCATCAAGAACAAATAAGGAGATACCGGGCAACCTTGGCGAACCCCTCTAAATACATTAAACCTTGGAGAAGTGCCAGATTTCAGATTAATTGAGCAGTTTCCATTTTTGTATAACGTTCTGACAGTTTTGCAAAAGAAATCACCAAAACCAAATTCATACAGGGACTGTGAAATAAATTCATGTTCAAGGGAATCAAAGGCTTTATAAAAATCTAAAAAAAGAATAACACTTTCATCCCTAATCAGTTCATCATAGTCCAACAAATCTAAAACAAGGCATATATTGTTAGCAATATGCCTCTTTGGGATGAAACCTGACTGAGTTTCGTCTGTTATCGTACCCAGAACCTGTTTAAGTCTTTTGGCGAGTACCAAAGCTAATATCTTATAATCACAGTTTAACAAGCAGATTGGACGCCAGTTATCAATCAAAAGAATGTCTTTCTTAGGTTTAGGTATTAAAATAAGTAATCCCTGTGATAAAGTAGGTGGAAGTGTCTCAGACGCAATAGTCTCCAAATAAGTTTCAAGCAGGAAAGGTGCTAACTCTAAAGCAATACTTTTGTACAATTCGGCTGTCAGCCCATCTGTGCCCAGAGACTTATTGTTCTTAAGAGCTTCAATAGGCTCAATTATTTCATCAATGGATAAATCACGATCGCAGGTGCTCTTATCTTCATTAGATAATGTCCTAACATCTTTCAAAGACTGGAAAAAAGACAAAGCAGAGTCTTTGCGATATTTAGAGCTGGAAGTTTGCATAAAATGTGACGATTTCCTTAGGATCCGAAATAACCTTACCATTTAAATTAAATTATTCTTTTCCATTCTGAAGAAATATGCAGTACTTTGTTCTCCTTGTTCTAGCCACCTTCTTCTAGAGTGAATAAAAGCACCCTCCGCCTTATTCTTATACACTGAGTCTAACTGAGTTTGCTGATCAGTAAATTCTGCCAATTCAGCTTCTGACAAACCATCCTGCATTTTCCCCTTCTTCAAGTCTTTTACTAATTTTATGTTTAAGAAGTTCCCAATTGAGGCCGTATTTATTTTCCTTTTGTGCTTTGATCCAGTAAAATTAAGCAAAGAAGAGTTAAGCTTCCAGTAAGAGGCTCTAGGTCTTGAAGAAGAGTTAACTGAAGATAGAGGGGATTGGATAAGAGTTGCTTTATGATCAGTCATGGGTGAAGGGAGAATGCTAAAAGAAACATTGAAATCCCTAACAGGTTGTGAAACAAGCCAGTAGTCTATTCGGAATGTCTAGAACAATTTTTGTTACTCCAAGTATAGGATTTAGTGTTCAGAAATGTTTCCCTCCAAATATCAATAATATCAAATTTATCCATTAATATCTTTAATTTAGGATTAGCAGAGGCAGACTGTTTAGCTGGCAGTCTATCGAGATTATTATCAGGTACAATATTAAAGTCCCCACCAATGAAAACTAAGGCATTTGGGTATGCATTAAGCCACAGCAGAATTTTCCCTTCTATCGCATCAGTCAATGGATCATTCTCTTGAGAACTATTATACCCATAGATGTTAATTAGTATTACAACAGTATTGTTTAAACAAATGACCATAAGCAGAAAATGTCCATTCGGGTCGCTAAAGTAGTGCAAAACGTCCCCAGCAAAAAGGTTTTTTAAAGTCAGAACTCCAGCTGAACGCTCTGAACCGTGAGCAATTCAAACATCATTGTTCCACTGATTTTTCCAAAAAGTAGTATCGCTGGCAACGGAATGGGACTCTTGATAAAAACAAAAATCAGTCTTGAATGATTTGGCATATATGCAACGCACTGGAACTTTTGCACCACGAAAACAAACACTTTTGCGCACCATGATTGCCTCTGTCACCTTCTAGTACTATGCGATATCACAGTTTGACGTATGTCATTTCTATTATTTCTCTTAGCCCCCTGGCATTGAGAGAAATATTAGAAATAGACATACAAAAAGAACTCTTTTAACAACGAACAGCAGATAACCGAGCTTACTGAGGTTGACAACGTAAGCAGCTGACGACAAGGCCAAGTCAAGTGTGCTTATAGCCATCAATAGTCCTGCTCCATAACGAAAAGGTAGAGCTCAAAAAAGCTCACTTGGAATAAGATGAACAGTTTGAACAGGCTTACATAGGGTTCATTTCAGAGCCCTCGATGAATGCACGGTGTCCGACAAAATGCACCCTTTTCCCCTCCTTGCGGGCCTTTTCAACAGCCGGCCACAGCAACTTCCTCCTTTCTCGGTCAAAAACAGTGAGATCCTCAGTAAAACGAAGACCGTTCGCCCGCAGATACTCTCACGCCATCTCTCATCACAAATGAGGAAAACTGAATAATGATCGCGCGCGGCCTTGAGGTATTCGGAAGCCTCTTCCCAATTCGGGGGACAAAGTCGATCTTATCTGGAAGAGTTTTGCTCTCCTCTGGAAAGATGGCCACACAAATGCGGATAGATTCGGTTCTGGCATTTTCCTTTTCCTTTTCAGGTACTCCATGCAAACGCAGGTTCCAGCGGCGAGAGTACCTCTCCAAGTCTGCAATTCTTATTTCGCAGAGCTCCATCTTCTTTTCTTCAATATTTAGTCTAGCTTCCACGTGGCCGACTTTCCCTTTAATATCATTCGTCTTTTTTAGCCCTTCAATTTTAAGAGCGTTGTCACCCACCATTTTCTCCAGGGCATCCGAGCGATTATTTATCAGCTGTGAGAGAGTGGAAATCACAGCGTTGTCTTCTGCTTTGCCTTTCTTTGAAGGGGGCTTTCCTGGGCTCTCCGGAAGCGGAGTAGATAAGAGGATCTCACCGGGAGATGAATAGCCGTGGAAGCTCCCATCGGACACACGTGAAGCATGCGACATCTCTTTTTCTTTCCTTTTGTCAGCAGCAGATTTCATCTTTAAGTTATCGAGGGGCAGTATGAAGTATTTATGTAAACAAATACACATACAGTAACAGAATTGTAAGTAGTGTAGTTTGGCTGTTAAAAGAAGATTTGTCAGCGGAACCCGATCAAGGCAAACTTACCAGGACGCCATCTTGGCTGTGAGGTGGCAGAGCACTGTAGTACTTTGATGACTCATCAGTGTCTCATAATTATTCATGAGACTGAGTATTCTTATCCTATGAGAAGACACTGTATCTTAATTATTCATGACACCACGTAGATTTTTCCAATGACACACGTCAAACTGTGATATCGCGTAGTATTAGTAGATGAGAGAGGCAATCATGGGACGCAAGTGTTTGTTTTCGTGGTGCAAAAGTTCCAGTGCGTTGCATATCTTTCCCGGCGATGCTGCCAGGGCTAGACTCTGTCTGCGGGCGGTTGGCTGGCCATCAACCACGGACACATCTAAACTATGTGTGTGTGTGTAGCAAGTGCAGCTTCGATAACTGGAGAATGGTGGACTTCGGCCTTGTTCACCAATGCAGGTTGCGTCTTGCGAGTGATGCGGTTCCAAGTCCCGAAGACTTTTCTATCCCTTCAGAGGTGTGTGTGTGTGTGTGTGTGTGTGTGTGTGTGTGTGTGTGGGCATTCAGGAGGAGAGAAGTCCTCCACCTCCACAGAGCCCTGCGTACTGCTGCCTCTGCAAATTTCTATGTCACTGTCCATCTTTATTATGGGGGTTCAGGGGGTGCGTAGAGGCTATGTACGGAACGTTTTTCTTTCTTCAATTACAATTACTGTAGGCTAATATATGTAGCAGGGCATTCAGTTACTTTTGAAAGGACAAAAATAAGGTGTCAGTGTATTTCATTAGATTTTAACTTTGCCAGCTATAAAAAAATCTAGCATTTCCTCACGTTTTACCACTGATTTTAGTGCCATACCACACCCACTCCCCTCCCTTCTTCTCAAAGCCATCCACGCCCATTTATGCATTTATTGCATTTTTCAAAAAGATTGTGAGCTAGCCTTGAGCTGATCGAGGGGGGTTTCATGACCCTTTACGTGTTAAAGTATAGAGTATATTTTAGTGCCACTTTTTTCTGTTGAAACCACCACAGTCTGCTATCGAGTTTTGCAGCTGTGGCCCAAGAGGTCACAGTGCTCTTGTGGATAATAAGGAGGAACTTCCCCTTGCTTTCCTGATCAACCAAGTGAACAAACAGTGTGACATGTTTCCTGGTAAGTCAGACTCTGTTTCAGACTCAAACCTCTTTCTCACTGCAAGAGAGCTCTCCTACACGTTATTCTAGAATATTTCCTCAGAGATAATAGAAGTGATTATTAACTGTTATGTTCATTTTTCTTTATTATAATTTGAATTCTGATTATTTGCCCACCCAATCAGGTAAACATGATGGATCCATATGAGAGTTAAAATCCCCATTGATGGGTGGTAACTTGGAAATCAACAGATTTTTGCTGGACAATAGCCACGTGACATGTGCAAGATGACTGAATGTAATAAATAACAGTTATATAATACCCCCCCCCCCCACCCACCCCAAAAAAACAGACATTTTTTCCAATCTCTTTCTGATTGCAGTCTTTTCCCTACCATTTCCAGAAATAAAGCATGTTTTCCTTCAAATTCCAACAAAGTTTTTCTCAAAAGACTAATGTCTAGATGTTAAAAAGCAAGAACACCACACCCTTCAGAGAGAGAGAGAGAGAGAGAGAGAGAGAGAGAGAGAGAGAGAGAGAGAGAGAGAGAGAGAGAGAGAGAGAGAGAGGGAGGGAGAGATAAATCATGTGTTAAGTGTCTTTTGCAACACCCTAAACATCTTTCCTGAGTTTCAAACAAACTTCTCACCTTTCTCAGCACTGAAAGATCAGAAATGTCTTTGAAAATACTGAGTGGAAGTTATAAGTTGAGAAACAAATGTCAAGAATGTACGGTAACACTTTATTTTTCAGTGTCCTTGTTACATATGTTACATGTACTTACAGTAGTATTAACAGTTAATTATGCATAATTACATGCAACTAACCCTAAACCAAAACCCTAATCCTACCCTAACTCTATAGTAAGTACATGTACTTAATATTAATCAGTATTTAAATATATAATTACACCGTAAAATAAAGTGTAACGAATGTACTTTACTTTTCTAGTTTTTCCATGTTTGTGGTTGACTCTGAATCATCCCAGCTTGTCCCAGTGTGGCAAGACATATTAATAGAAAAAGAAAAAAAAAAAGGAAGAAAAACAAAAACAAAACAGTTTAATTTTTACTCCACTTTAAATGCAGGTAATATTGTATACATGTTAAAACAGTATAAAATATGCTGTATTGCTGTACTCAGCGACAATAAAGGCCAATGTCATGTATGTGGTTGTCAGGCTTCTGGGGTGGATGAAGTAGGAGACGAACACGAAGATTATGAATTCCAAGGTTTTAATTCTCAATATTAAACAAATACAAACAAAAGGGAGCGTGTGCTCAGAACAATGAAAACCTAACATTCAACATTGACCGACAAGTGAAGACTGAAACACTCAGGGCTTAAATACAGGGGAGAACAGATCAGGGAAACAAGACACAGCTGACAAGACTAACGAGGAAACAGGTGTGACAAATGAACTAAATGACAGTTACCATGGAAATCAAGAAATGGCGGGAAATAGAACAAAGACAGACATGTGATCAGTGACAAAAACACTCAAACAGAACAGAACTGTGACATAATTCCCCCCTCCCGGTAGGCGCGTCCTCGCGCCGTAGACAGACCAACAAATAGGGTGGGAGGGTGGGCGCCCTGGAGGCTGACAAGGGCGTGGCTTGGCAGGACAGGGAGCCTCCAGGGCGGAGCTGGCAGTTCAGGTGACCAGGGCGAAGACAGCCTTTCAGGCGGCCATGGTGGAGAAGACCCCTTGGGTGGCCATGGCGGTGCGGACCCTTCGGGCGGCCATGGCGGAGACGACCCCTCGGGCGGCCATGGCGGTGCGGACCCTTCGGGCGGCCACGGCGGAGACGACCCCTCGGGCGGCCACGGCGGAGACGACCCCTCGGGCGGCCACGGCGGAGAAGACCCTTCAGGTGGCCACGGCGGTGAAGACCCCTCGAGTGGCCAGGACGGAGCCCTATGGCCCCCCCCCCCCCCCCCCCCCAAAAAAAAATACTTGGGAAAAGTCCCGGGTAGCGATGAGGGCTCGGTGCTGGGCAGATCCAGCGATGAGGGCTCGGTGCTGGGCAGATCCAGCGATGAGGGCTCGGTGCTGGGCAGATCCAGCGATGAGGGCTCGGTGCTGGGCAGATCCAGCGATGAGGGCTCGGTGCTGGGCAGATCCAGCGATGAGGGCTCGGTGCTGGGCAGATCCAGCGATGAGGGCTCGGTGCTGGGCAGATCCAGCGATGAGGGCTCGGTGCTGGGCAGATCCAGCGATGAGGGCTCGGTGCTGGGCAGATCCAGCGATGAGGGCTCGGTGCTGGGCAGATCCAGCGATGAGGGCTCGGTGCTGGGCAGATCCAGCGATGAGGGCTCGGTGCTGGGCAGATCCAGCGATGAGGGCTCGGTGCTGGGCAGATCCAGCGATGAGGGCTCGGTGCTGGGCAGATCCAGCGATGAGGGCTCGGTGCTGGGCAGATCCAGCGATGAGGGCTCGGTGCTGGGCAGATCCAGCGATGAGGGCTCGGTGCTGGGCAGATCCAGCGATGAGGGCTCGGTGCTGGGCAGATCCAGCGATGAGGGCTCGGTGCTGGGCAGATCCAGCGATGAGGGCTCGGTGCTGGGCAGATCCAGCGATGAGGGCTCGGTGCTGGGCAGATCCAGCGATGAGGGCTCGGTGCTGGGCAGATCCAGCGATGAGGGCTCGGTGCTGGGCAGATCCAGCGATGAGGGCTCGGTGCTGGGCAGATCCAGCGATGAGGGCTCGGTGCTGGGCAGATCCAGCGATGAGGGCTCGGTGCTGGGCAGATCCAGCGATGAGGGCTCGGTGCTGGGCAGATCCAGCGATGAGGGCTCGGTGCTGGGCAGATCCAGCGATGAGGGCTCGGTGCTGGGCAGATCCAGCGATGAGGGCTCGGTGCTGGGCAGATCCAGCGATGAGGGCTCGGTGCTGGGCAGATCCAGCGATGAGGGCTCGGTGCTGGGCAGGACCAGCGGTGACGGCTTTGGGCTGGGCAGGACCAGCGGTGAAGGCTTTGGGCTGGGCAGGACCAGCGGCGAAGAGGGCTCTGAGCTGGGCAGGACCAGCGGCGAAGAGGGCTCTGAGCTGGGCGGAACCAGCGGCGAAGAGGGCTCTGAGCTGGACAGGACCAGCGATGAAGAGGGCTCTGAGCTGGACAGGACCAGCGATGAAGAGGGCTCTGAGCTGGACAGGACCAGCGATGAAGAGGGCTCTGAGCTGGATGGAACCAGCGGCGAAGAGGGCTCTGAGCTGGATGGAACCAGCGGCGAAGAGGGCTCTGAGCTGGGCGGAACCAGCGATGAAGAGGGCTTTGAGCTGGATGGGACCAGCGGCGAAGGAAGCTCTGAAAAAAGGTCAATTAAGTCCTTCTCGTCCGGACTATGGCTGAGGACAGGAACAGGAGATACTGGGCGGAAAGTCTCTGGCTTGACGGGCACGACGTTGTCAGTCACAGGTGCAGCGGGCATAACGCTCAGTCTCAGGGGCGGCGGGCATGACGCATACTGCCTTGGCTTCGGCAGATCTGGCGTGAAGTGCAGGCTCGGCTGGACTGGCGTGAAGTGCAGGCTCGGCTGGACTGGCGTGAAGTGCTGGGTTGGGTGACATTCCTGACCGGGGCGCAACACTCTCCAGACACCGGATCACAGTCTCTTTCCAGGATAGTCCAGTGGTGTCTGGGAGGTTGAGGGGACGATGGAAAGTGGCCCCGATCAGGAATAGTGTGCTGAGGGTTTCGTCCTCCAACGAGCTTGTGAGGGCGAGCTGAAAAAACTTTCGGGAGAAATCCAGGATGTCGTGGTTCTCCTGGGCCACAAGGATGAAATTGAGGTGTTCATCCATTTTGTTTTTTGGTCGGTCAATCTGTCAGGCTTCTGGGGTGGATGAAGTAGGAGACGAACACGAAGATTATGAATTCCAAGGTTTTAATTCTCAATATTAAACAAATACAAACAAAAGGGAGCGTGTGCTCAGAACAATGAAAACCTAACATTCAACATTGACCGACAAGTGAAGACTGAAACACTCAGGGCTTAAATACAGGGGAGAACAGATCAGGGAAACAAGACACAGCTGACAAGACTAACGAGGAAACAGGTGTGACAAATGAACTAAATGACAGTTACCATGGAAATCAAGAAATGGCGGGAAATAGAACAAAGACAGACATGTGATCAGTGACAAAAACACTCAAACAGAACAGAACTGTGACAGTGGTTGTATGGAATATTTTTACAAAGGTTTAGAGGAAATATAAAAGTTAATATTACTGATAAATATTGGATTTGAAATGTTTTAGCCCAATTATTTCTACTCAATTGTATTTGTTAATGTAGCCTACCAAATCCAGTTACTCAGATCTATAGTTAATTTATTTGTTCATATCAGTTCATACAGTGTATGTAATTTATTTCACTGCTTTAAAATTTAATCAATATTTTTAAGTGTATAAGTTTTTCACCAAAAACATTTAGTAAATCATAGTAAAACTTTTTAGAGTGTGTGATGGATTGTAAGGCGATAGAAAATTAGTTAAATACACAGGAGCTAACCCATTTAGGGCCTTAATTATAGGGTCAGTAGCAATACTTGATACTTGATACGGAACTTAATAGGTAACCAGTGTAGAGATAATAAAATAGGTGTTATATGATCATTTTTTCTTGACCTAGTAAGAACTCTAGCAGCTGCAGTTTGGACTAACTGTAGCTTGTTTATTGAGGATGCAGGACAACCAATAAAGCATTACAGTAATCTAGTCTAGAGGTCATGAAAGCATGAACTATCTTTTCTGCATCAGAAACAGAGCATGTTCCGTAGCTGAGCGATGTTTCTGAGGTGGAAGAAGGCTGTTTTGTAACATTTGAAATATGATTTTCAAAAGACAAGTTGCTGTCTAATATAACGCCCAGGTCTTTAACTGTCGAGGATGAAGTTACAGTACATCCTTCCAAATGCAAATTGTATTCTAAGAAATTCTGTGTACAGGTTTTTGGTCCAATAAGTAATACCTCAGTCTTGGCTGAATTTAATAGAAGAAAATTACAGGTCATCCAATATTTTATTTCTTTAACACATTCTGTTAACTTAGTCTTAGACAATTTAGAGAATTCATCTGGTCGTGATGCAATATATAACTGAGTATCATCGGCATAACAGTGGAAATTAATTCCATGTATTCTTAGAATATTACCAAGTGGCAGCATAAATATTGAAAATAACAGAGGGCCTAACACAGATCCCTGCGGCACTCCGTAATTTACTGACATTATCTTCGATACTCATTTAAGTCATTATCATTTCCTCCCTTAAGTGCACAAAATGGTAACGGTCTGATAGAAATGATCTAAACCACTGTAATGCCTGTCCCTGAATACTAGTATTTTGTAGTCGATCTAAGAGTGTTTTATGATTTATAATGTCGAACGCAGCACTAAGATCAAGTAAAACTAGTATAGAGATATAGCCTTGGTCAGAAGCCAAAGTAAGGGAAGTGCTGTCTTTCCACGTGATCCTAAAGACCTCTAGGTTAGTTTGTTTCCATTTGCGCTCTAGATTACGAGTTTCTCTCTTGATAGCGTTAGTAATATTGTTGTACCATGGTGCAGTACTTTTCAGTCTAACCTTTTTTAATCTGATCGGTGCTACAGTGTCTAATGTACTAGAAAATGGTGCAAATACTGCTTGTCATTTCCTCTAGTTCATTTGTGTGTTTGGGTACACTGAGAAGCTGAGACAGATCACGCAGCTTATTTGTGAATCTATCGATAGTATTTGGGAGAATTGTTCTACCTTCCCCGATAACGTGGCACAACATGGCAAATTTCAGCAGTGTGCAATATACAAGTTACAAGGTAGTTGTAGCGTCTGGAGGAAATCACGATGACTTATTCATTCTAAGCTTCAAAAAGCTTTTAACCTATTGAACTCATTCATGTAAATCACAGGCCTAGCTCCAATGAGTCTGGATCAAATTGCCCCATTGTCACTGATCTCTAACTTCATTAACTTCAGTAAACACACAGAAATGAACCGATCAACTGCACATACCTCTGCTTAGCCATGAACTGTCGTCGAAAGCTGATGACGTAAGATGCAGGTAGGCACGCCCTCAGGTGATGCTGATTGGTCGATTGATAAGCTTAAATCTGGTTGGCTAAAGAGTACGACTGATCCGTGTAGGAGGAGAGCACTGCTAGGAAAGTCTCAAAAACACACACAATACAAGGTGATTCACATGTGAATGACGATTTGCACATTCACATTCAAGGATAAGCAGTTGTATATCTTCGAATTGTGTTTTGCATTTGTGAAATGTATTTTATGAATATATAATTTTATTTTGCGCATGTGAATTGTTTTTTGTATGTGAATTTTGTTTCATGCATGTGAAATCATCTATGCATGTGTGAATCATGTTTTTTTGCACAAATTATTATTGATACTGATCTGCTTCTGCTTTGCGAGCTGTCTACGTGCTCGCAACATTGTAACAACGTAGAATTGTAAAATGCGACAGGGCTGTAGCAACGTTGTTGCGCGACATTCAGCAACTGCGAGACATCGACGTTCTGACAAAATTTTTTTAATGCTAGATATAGATTAAGCATGTTATGTTTTGTGCTTAATTTTCGAAGTAGTCGTTAGATAATTATATACTTTTTTAAACATTGTTTATCCTTATTATTATTTATGGGCCTAACAGTTGCAAAAGAGGTTGGAAAGACAATATTCTCCAGTTTATCAGAAAATGCTGTTCTAAAGACAATGCGTACATTTTGGTGTTGTCTGTGTAGCGGGACCTTGGCCCTTCACACTTGGGGCAAATATAGAAACACTGCCTCTAGCGTCACATGACTACGCCACCCTATTTAATAGGGAAATATAGATGTTACTACTAAGAACTGGTAAAGGATACACAGGAACGTGATTAGCAAGAAAGGGCTAGAGACGTGGATACCAATAATACAAAAGTTTTTATTTAAATACAATCATTTTTAAAATATATAAAAGCTGAGAATCATCAACAAACACATGCAGGAGAGACCATAATCCAAAGGAGGCCGAGGCTTGATGGCAGACACACGCCCAAGGCTTCAATATCACTCTCAACACCCCGAGTACAAGTAACAGCACACACACTGCAATAAAGTCAAGAAATAATCACACAGCACTCTGTGACGAGCTCTCTACCACCACGTACGGGCCTACTAGTGGTCTGCCCCAAAGCCTCAGCTCCTGTAACAAGAGTGTGAAATTATTTATGGTCTCAACATACAACACCCTCACTCAAACATGCACAAATAATAAACATTTAGATCAACAAACAAGAAAATACTACAGAAAATGAAAATATGAAAGTCGAAGTTTGGTGCTGGCATTGGGTATTACTCTCACTGACCTTCTACCAGCACCTCTTGAAGGAACTCACAAATCAAAATACAACACTGTAAAACACTCAAAATAAACAAATCAGATCACTCAATACACAAACAATTATAAATGAAAATACTGCAATATTTGAATGTATAGTGTGGAAGACACTCATCGTTTAGAGTGGTTAATACTGGAGAACGGGCGCCACGTTAGGCTGCGCAGTGCGCACACACATACGCACACACACACACGTGTGTTGGAGGAGTTTGTTATAAGGATAATCTTGAGATATGAAAACAGCAGCGTCAAATCAGCGTTGCCCACCAGGCTACTCAGAACATATGTTCTCCTTTAATTCATAAACCCATCGCCCATCCACGCATACACAGGAACAGGACACAACATCCCCGAAGCACGGGAATGCAAAGGGAGAGCAGCCACTCAAAACTCAAACCGCGGGCCATCCACGCAGCTCAAAGCATATGAGACACGGGACTGCAAGAGGCATGTAACGTGAGAGCCGGAGCCGCCAACAGCCGCGGGCCATCCACGCAGCTCAAAGCGGAAGCGCTGCAGAAACAAGGGGCGGTCCCACGGGCAATGACGCGACGCTCAAACGCCAAGCACACGCAGGAGGTGACTACATGTTCTTTTATACTGTCCCACCCTGCTCGTAATTGGACCTACACTACCCCAAGCACATTAGTCTAATTACAGCGCCACAATACGTCCCACTACATCTGTTTAGTGCAATCATCCTAAAGTGCAAACCTGGTGGTGTAGAAACGATGCTGCACTATAAAGACACTGGTAATATGTCAACATCCAAAAGAAAGGAGATGATTAATATGTTGGTTTGCATACATGACTGAACAAGAAGGGTAAGCTTTGTTCATATAATGTGTTCATATCACTGTCCTTCCAACTTATTCAGATGTGACCCTGCCTGTGAAACCAGGCCAAAGTCTCATCTAATTCTGACATAACAAGCATCAAAGTTTGATTTCAACGATTAATTTAACTATTTTAATCTTTGACATGGCCTTACTCAGTCAATATTAAAGATATCATGGTTAGCCTATATTTTCACAGAATGAGAAAACAGTGACTCACAATAAAATGACTTTAGCTGGGTTTTCACAGGGAGGGTAACAAACGATTTAGATTAAACACAGATGAAGTTAATATTAAATAAATACATTATCTAGGTGCTTAACCCAGGTTTTCTAAAGTGATCCAATCAGTTTGGGATGAGAAACAGGCAGAAATGTTGTAATATTTGTAACATTAATATTGCTTTGTCATGCCAAGTGTACCCAGAATGAATTACTCACTACTGTGTGTGCACTAACTTGGATGGGTTAAATGACTCATTCATAGCGGAAATGAAAGAGAAATTAGATATATATTATTATGGCACATACATGAATGCATACCTTGAATTACACTAATCTTGTCTTTACCAATCAGTTTAGCGTTCTGTCTTACTGTTGATGATCTGTAATGTTATTTTTTATTGTAAATGTTTGTTATGAGTTGTTATTAATCAGTTGATGTTACACATACCAAAAAAATAAATGATGCACAATTTTGAACAAAATTGTTTTATTTGTTCATCTAATGTTTTAGTGAAATCAAAGTCACATTTCAACAGAAAAATATTAAGAATATAACAATTATATTTAATTTGATTTTTAAGAATATGTAGGAACACTAAATTATTTACACACTATTTACACATTATACATTATTTACATACAAAACATTAATTCACTCTTCAAAACAAAAAGGTCCTTGATAATTTGCCAAAACACAGCAGTTAAGCCAGATCTGATTCACACTGCCAATCAGTGTGAGCGGCACGGGAGAGTCCCAGATGTGAAAGGACTTTACCCTACCGATCACTCTCTCCACTATAATTCGGAGGCGGGCAATGGCTTGGGTTTGTTCCGTTTCCTCCTTGCTGAATTGAGCTGAACGCTTAAAAGGTGGAATGATGAGCTTAGCACCGACGTCAGCAAGGAGGTCTTGAATGAGGAACCCTTTGTCCGCCATGACATCGTCTCCTGGCTCCAGCAAGGTAAGGACTCCACTGATCCTGGTGATCTCCTTATCTGAGATGCACCCAGTGTACAGGGGTGAGATGAATGTCACCAAACCATTGGGAGCAACTCCAATCAGCCCTTTCAATGTCGTCCTGTTCTTGTAATTTGAAAATGTTTCTGACTGTAAGGTCAGGGATGAGGCTGTCTCCAGGGCAATTTCTGTGCAGTCCAGTACCACTCTGACATTGGGACAGTACCTCTGGAATTTAAGGGGCATAGTGGACTTAACCTTTTCCCTGCTTATCCAGATGGGAAGTGAGCTCAGCATCATAAAAAGATAATTGGCCCAGGTGATGGTAACCCTGCTGACCCTGGCAATGCTCACATTAAACATGTCAGCAATGAGCTGCTCCTTCATGCCAACAGCAACCCGCATGGAGTACATCAAGAACTCATCTATTAATGGCATGATGCGTGGTGGGCTGGGATCTTCGCAGCCTTCCTCACCTGCCCTCTGTGCTTTGGTCCAGTACACCAGTCTAAGTGCAGATGGTGCAATCGACTCCCAAAAAATAGTAAAAACACTCTCAGATGGAAATTTGGTGTAAAAACGTATTTGGTCGTCCGACGAACAGTATCGGCTGAAGAGAGTAGGGGGTGGTAGACCAGTGTTTTGCGACTTGGCTTCTAAGTCATGGATGTAATCCAAAGCCTCATCCAGAGCACCTGTAAAGATAAAGAAATTAAAACCAGTCTTAACATATTTATGCTACCTTTCAACACAACACAGTAATCATGTTTTAAAAAGTATTTTAAGTATTTAATTACAAATTACATTTAATTTATTTTTGTTAAGGAAAATACAAATGACAAAATACTCAAAAGTAATTAAATACATGCAATTAAAATAGGGGAGAGCAGGGCACAACCTAACACAGGGCCAGTTGTAACACACTTGTTTTAAATACTTCCACACATGCTAGTATGATAAAACAGTGTATTTACTAGCTGCCACAGCAATAAATTGTTTCATTATTTAAAAAAAAAATGACATTATTTTATATGAACACTTAATAATTGTATTTTATTGAGAAAATGTTAAGATTTCTTGTATTTTATTTATTTTTTTATTAGATCAGATTACATTTTAAACTGTTATATGGTCGTGTTATAAAATTAATTTGGGGAAAAAATAAATACTCTAAACCCAAAGTAGATTTACAAAAATGGAGAAAGTCAAAACGTTAGGTTGTGCCCTACTGCCCATCTCTAGCTCCTTACAACTAGACAGCATGAGACTATGTTACAGATGTAGGCTAACGTTAGTTGAATTTCGTGAACAGCTTATATTATAAACATTAATTTGTTCAGGTAGAAATGCATAACGGTACACATAGTTGACTAGCGTTAACTAAATACACTATGAACAATCTTACCTGCAGGTGGGTGTGTCACGTAGTCGTGATCCATCCTTACTGCCTTAGCCACCATGTCGCTATCTTCACAGCATAGCTGTTTAGACTGACGTTTGAAGGTTCTGTCATATACTGACTCCCTTCTCAAAGGAGCTGTAAAGTTGTTCCAAGGGAATAGGCTCGGGACAACACCACTCTTCAGGCGACGAACGACGCAGCCACCACTGTAATCATCCGGAGCGAAGTGCCGGCTGCAGACATAGGTGCTACCTGTTTTTACATTAAAACTATGCCCTTCCTCTCTTCGGATCGCCTGTATCCATTTGGGTTTCAGATTTGGATCCACAGGAAAAGAATGAAATGAAAGGTAGGGCTGTTTTTGGTTGGAAGACGAACAGCCTGGAACACAACAGAAACTGCGACTCTTCGACTCTGCCATTTTTCGTATCTGCCGCTATGATAACAGGAAGTTCTAATACACTTCATTGACGTATTTCCGTTCGAAAAATGCGGAAGTGCGTAAAAGGTCTATACCACCCCCCACCCCAAAAAAACTCTCCGGTTCTACGCGATTCATGTAAATGACCCAATTGACCGTTCGCAAAGACCCGCCCCCCTTAGTTACTGTCGCTATGTCCGACAAGCTACGCCGTTCTCACGCCACACCATGTTCTCACGCAGTGAAAAATACATAGCGGAGCAGAGAGGAGACTGACAACACGCTGACCGACAGGACAGACCAGGTTACTTTTCGGTTACGTTTGATATTAAACATATTAAACAAAGTCTCACCTTTCAAATTTGGTCATTTTTTAAAAGAAATTTAAACAATAAATACTGTTTTGTGGCTCTTTAATGTGTCGTGACAGATCGCTGTAGAGCATCAGTTAAAGCTGCTCGTGAACCGATCATCTCTTCCTTCTAGTTCATTTTTTAGCCTCGAATAAACATTAACAAACATAAGAAGGAATGTTGTTTTAACCACGGAAAGGCGTCATTACACTCCGTTTTTCAAGTTCAAATCCTCCCATGTTAATCTACTAACTCTCCAGACTGCTTTGTCGGACAAAATGGGGGATGGCGAAGTATGATTGGTCAGATCACCTGTCAATCAAGCTCCCTGCGAAGGGTCAATTGACCAAGAAAACAGCAATTGTAAGCGACAAGTTTGCAGGTATGGTTGATACTTATGTAAATGAACCATAACCTTTTTTCTCAGTGCTGAGTCTGACATACCTCAATATGCTTTCCTTGTGGTCAGTGTTGATCGGTCCAGTGTAGCCACAGTCCAGGATTTCTTTTGTGAAGTTGGACAGGTCAGATGCATCTTCAATCTACAAGTAAAATTTTACATTTAATAAATATTAAACTGCATGATTCACTGCTGATTTTTAAAGCAAAAACAATTTATCAGTGGCTTTATAACAGCAAACTAATTTCCTTATGGATAGAGAACTTGTATCTAATGAAATGAAGTCAACCAGACCTACCATTTTGATTAGTGGTGATATCTCTGTGTCATGTACACCATCCCTTTTGATGTTACCGGTAACAAGGTATTCGTAACACCACTCTTGCATAAACCGTGGTGGCGGTCCTCCTTGCGCAATGCTCACAGCAAATATTTCACCTGCAACTCTAGAAATATATACTGTTTTATATATGGACAACAGTTCTTGGCACTAATATAGAGTGGTATACTTGTATAAATGAATGTTTATAGAAGTACTATTATGTTACTTCAAATAAAGAAAAGAAAAATATGCATTTACTTAGGCAAATTCAAACTTTTCTTTCTTCTACAGGATTTAAAAAAAAAATAATGTTTCATCTGACTTGGGTATGTATATTATAAAATACAGTTGAGTTTTAAACCTCATTGATTTTTATTATGTAAACAAAAACAGCTGAAACTTTCTTCAAAATATCTTTTCTCCTGCAGAGGACATAAAAGTTTGGAATACCACCCTCATGGCATACCAAACTTTTCTTTCATCAATGATTTAGAAGGAATTGTTTGAATATAAAGTTAACCCAAAATCCAATGGCAAGACACATACTTGAACAGCTCATTGTCCAGATCATTGAGGGAGTACTTCGGTGTTTTTCCTTTCTTCGCATCACCTTCAAAGAGACGTTTTTCAATGCCAGCAACCATTGCTAAATCCATAAAAAAAAGATTAAATATCATTAGGCTAGGCAGTTAGGGGCATTGAAAAAAACAGTACAACTATGATATTTCAGATACAGACTGTATTTTTAGAATAATGAAATCTAGGAATATTTTTTTTACAAATTTTACAACTAAATGTATGATTAAAGCAAACTACCCACTGGACAGAAATTCTTTCCTCAGTGCTCCTGTGTCAACTCCTGGCTCTCCCAGGAAGATGATTTTCAAGGGATTGACTGGGCTTCCCATTTTTTGACGTTTCCACAGCTTCAGACCTCTCTCAACCACAGGGTTCTCAAGTCTCACGCATTGGCCGTGAGACACACGCAATTCAACCAGTTCACACGCTCACACGCCACACCGTGTATTTCTCACGCTGAAAAGGCAATGTCAACCAAGTTGTCCTACAAGCTTTATATATAACGTTGTATACGAGGCGCGGGCACACAAAGTGAAGTTTCCTGCCGCCAGCACGTATCTCGGCCAGATTGCGTTCGTTAATAGGCAACATAGATGCGCGAACACACGGAAGTTGACGGAACATTCTCGGCCACCGTACGTTCGTTACTAGGTAACCAACAACATCGCGCGAACACACGTCGTGATGATGGAGAAGGTAAGTTGGAAGAAAGCTCGTCTAACATTTTAAGGCTAGAACATTTAATAAATAGCACATCGTATACATTATTATTAATGCAGTCAAAAACTCTACAACTATGCAACCAGGCCCGAAGCTTTGGCTCAGTTTGGCTAGCTTACATTATCTGAAACTAAGGGAAATGTTAGTGGGTATGGGAAGGAATGAAGATGTATTTCTTTTTCTTTTTTTTCATTTTATTTTAAATAAATTTAAATGTATTTATTTTATTTTATTTTAAATTATATATTATACTGTATTAATAGTATTTCTAGTTACATTAAGGCTACATACATATTAAAGCAGAGTGCTCTGGGTAATATATATCCTGTCAAAACATACATTAATCATTGCCATTGCATTTGTATTTTTCAAACACTTACAACACAAAACACATTTCATAAGCTGGAGTGTGTACTCTTGTGTACACACACACACACACACACACACCTTAATAATACTCTAATATGTCATTTGTTCACAATGTCCCACCACACAATAAATCATTATGACGTTTCAACTAGACACATTCAAAATGCGAAAATATTTGTTTTTCCAAACTGTTTGGAGCAATTTGTTATATTTTTGTAATTTTTGTATAACTTATTTGTAATTTTGAAATATAACATTAAAGAGTATATTTGATGTGATGAATTGCTCGGTCATTTATTAGATTTACCAATTGTTATAATTTCAATTTGTGCTGGTTAATTATAAACAATGGGTAAAATTGGGGGGCGGGGACAGATGGGGGCGGGGCTCCATTAGGCTCCTCCCCCAACCACATGTGATCTCACTTTTGATAAAACAAGCTTTTGATAAAACTTGAGAACCCTGCAACCATGTTGTCTCGTGACACACAGATTTCAAAGGTCTTTGTGGTATTTATCTGTGCTGCTGCATGACGAATCACATCCTCCTCACTGAAATAAATATATATATATCCTTTGCAATTTACTTTAAGAGCAATGATAATTTACAGAAGCAATGAACATAGTCAGATAGGTTACCATGAGATATGATCCAAATCAGAGCAGGGTATTTTTTCTGGCACTCCATCTGGACTAATGTAAAAAAAAAAAAACACTTATATAACAATTCATGTATATACCCAGGTTTTAAGCATTTCATCACTTTTAAACAGTTTCAAACACTTCAGCAATAGTGTAAACAAAGATTAAAGAAATATTATACCCATAGATGATCACTCAACATGCCATTCGCCCAGAGAAACACTTAATTAATTTTATGATTTTTTTTTTATAAAGATTTTTTTTTTTTTCAAGAATAATATATGGATATTATATGAATATCTGGCCAGATTTAATTTGGTCTATATTGTGAGTAGTTTAATTAAGTGGTTCAAACCATATTTAATCAATATGGTTTAATTTTGTGAGTGAATAATTACAAAAAAAGGTGTAACTAGGTGTTATTTTAAAGGGATACTCCACTTTTTTTTATATTAAACTATGTTATTCCCTTAACTAAGACGACTTGATACATACCTCTCTCATCTCAGTGCGTGCACTCAATCGCTCTGGCGCGCGGTGACACTTTGCTAGCACTTAGCTTAGCCCAGTTCATTCATTAGGATCCAAACAGAGATGAAGCTAGAAGCGACCAAACACCTCCACGTTTTCCCTTTTTAAATACAGTTACACGAGTAGTTACACAACCAAGTATGGTGACAAAATAAAATGTGGCGATTTTCTAAGCGGGTAAAAAGGATAACTATAATGTATGGCGGAATAGCACTTGGGACTCGGGAGCACTTCGACTCGGCACAGTAAAAAGTCACGTTGGTTCTAATGACAGAAGTGAGAGAGAGAGGATTTTTCAAGCGTGAATTTTTACTGCGCCGAGTCGAAGTGCTCCCAAGTCCCAAGTGCTATTCCGCCATACATTATAGTTATCCTTTTTACCCGCTTAGAAAAGTGCCATGTTATATTTTGTGTCACCATACTTGGTTGTGTAACTACTCGTGTAACTGTTTAAATAGGGAAAACGTGGAGGTGTTTGGTTGCTTCTAACTTCATCTGTTTGCATCCTAATGAATGAACTGGGCTAAGCTAAGTGTAATCAAAGTGTCGCCGCGCGCCAGAGCGATTGAGTGCACGCACTGAGACGAGAGAGATATGCATCAACTCGTCTTAGTTAAGGGAATAACATAGTTTAATATGAAAAAAAAACGGTGCAGTATGCCTTTAAGCTTTATTGCGAGTCACTATTACTATTACCTTTCTCCACAAAAGCTGGCATGCAATTCTAAGTCAGAAACTGGAAAGGTTCCTAAGCATATTGGGCACCGGGTCTCAAGTGCCTAAAAGTTAAAGACAAAATGTTTGCAGGGCCAATTTTTTTATAAGTAATTGATAATTTACAATGGCTACGTTTGTAAATTGTAAATAAACATAGCCAATGTTAAATTTAGCTTTTGCTTGTGTACCTCCTGAGGGTGATGTATAACATTAGATGATGTTGCCTCCTCTATAAACACCAAATCTTCTTCCTGCAAAGAGAAAAGAAAAAGACAATTTCTATTGTCAGCGGACAGTTCTTAAAGATAGTAACCAAAAGCCTACACAACATAGTTTTACCTCAATTTCAGAGTTTTCTGAGTTTTGCATACTGTCACACTGGTCAACATGCAAAGCCAGTGTCTGAAGTGGCATCAGAGTCTTGCATTTTTTACAAGTTGCCTTTGGCATTCGGGCAAATTCAGGTGCATCTGGTGGCAGTGGTGTCATATCAAGTTCATCCTGCAATGGCACGATGTACAGCAAGTTCTTCCCACCACTAGAAGCACTTTTGATCACTGATCCTGTATACCCCTCTGCCTCCAATGGTATTACAGATATTCTTCTCCTTCCATTCCCACCTATATAAGCAAGTAACACAATAACTGATAAAGAGAATAACTTTACAGTATAATGCATTGTTTTCTGTACTGAATGGACTTATTCATATTAATGAATTTTAACACCAAATGTTGATAAAAGTTGTGAAAAAGCACACCTGCAGCTTTGAAAAGAAGCCACCTGTCTTCCAAATGACTCATTTTTGAGTATGCTTCCCGCAGCAAACTTGATAACTACATTAACGTTAAAGAAAAAACCTTAAAACACAGACACAACAAATAATGCTATTAGAATATGTGTTTGCTTAAGATCGGACTCCTTACCTCGGCATGTGTTGTATCTGATGTTAAGGACAGGGTCCTCTTTCCTAGCCCTGCTTGCATGAGCTCCAACTCTTCGGATATAGATGGGGTCGTATCGGATTTAGAGCCCAGCAAAGACACAGAACAATCAAAATACTTATGTGCCTTTGCTGGTACTGTTGGCCTGTGACATCTGGCAAGAGGTCTTTTATTTTTACCAGCATTTTTAAAAAATCCAGGAAAAGATCTGCAAATTGTAGAACAGGTAAAACTATTAATGTGCGTGTATTCGGTGTTTATTTTTGAGTAGCAAGAAACACTATGTTTAGCTGCTGCATCCTATGCCAAACTTATATCGCTATAAAAAAGGAATGTTTGACTATTCTGTGTAACACCTGAACTGGCCCTTTTAAATATGCTTGCTATCTACCTTGCCATTTCATGTTCCACAGTAGGTCTTCCTGACTGCTGGATCTGGCTCTGGCTCTGAGTCTGACCCTGCCTTGAATTTTCCTCAGGGATTGCTCTGGCCACCAAGGAAATTAAATGTTGTGCTGCTTCAGTTACAGCACGTTGGTCATACTGGGGGAAAAACGTTTAGGTGCAAAACACTAATATTATAATACTGAGCAAAACAAACTGTCATCTGATTAATTTGTAGAAATAAGCTAAAAGCTTACCTGTGGTTGTGATCTGCCTGTTTGGTTTTCAATTCTGCCATTAAGTAAAAAAACAACAACTCAAATTCAATGTAAAACATACAATAACTATATGCAATACACTACTATGAAAATAAAAAAAACAATCCATGTGGCTAGATCAATTTACACACACACACTCACTCTACCAGTGACTTTAGTGCACGCTGATTGGCCGAACACACGCGAAACTCTAGCACCCGCCATAAAAAAAATAAAAAAATAAAAAGTCGTGTAAATACAGATCTCCATAATCACGTGACCACTAGCCGCGTGTCAGCCATTTTGACGGAATACATCCGTCAACAACATATTGCAATACAACAAGTATTGCGATTCGATTCTGCGATATATTGCGATTCATGTCCCCCATATTATTCAAGGCATTACAAAAAATGAGGAAAATAAGACTGCTCAACTCACTTCAAATGTCACATTAAATCTGTGAACATCTTCAATGCTTTACAGGCTTCAATGTGTTGCTTTTTTGACGGAATTGCTCAAATAAACACTAGCTGCTACATTTTTTAATTTCAATTTTCAAAACAACCCCCCAACCACCACAGTGGTAAAAAACTGCCACTGTCAAAGCCCTATAACCCGAAAGTAAAAGAGATAATTTTATAATTAGCCTAAATATTGCAATACTTTACGCTACAGTATATAATTGCGTGCGCAAAATATCTCGATACTGAACAGAATCGATTTTCCCACCACTAGCAGCTATCTATTATTAGCGCAGCGGCCGTCAGCTAACGCTTCACGTCATGTCATCGCACTTAACGTTATAAAGATATTCCTTTTGTATGATCACGTATCTGATCGCATCCAACTGCACAGCATCGCTCGGACATGATAGGAATATTTCGCCGGCGGTTTAGCATTTTATATTCCCCCAAGATGGCTGCTCCAAATGGCGTGATGTCACGCGGGACGCCTATATTTTTACCTCAGAACCTAGGCCCAACTCTACGAACATCGAAAATAGTGCCTCTTAACCTTTACGCTGAGAAAATCCAATGTGATTATGAATGTCAGCTCAGCTAGCAACACTGGACATCGACCACACGGCAAACGTTACTAATGGTGGCTCTGGCTGCTAGTGTTGGCTAACGTTAAAGGGACACTTCACCCATTTGCATTAAGCTTTGCATTGTTAGAAACCCAGTCATACTATTGAATGGTCGTGCAACACTCTCTCATTTTCCCCTGAGACGGGAGAAATCCGTTATTTACCTCTTACACTTCCTCCTACAATGACGCAAAAATCGTCATTTTGCGTCATTGTAGGAGGAAGTGTAAGAGGGGGGGATTTCTGTTGAGACTACAGACCTACAGACACTCGTTCCTCATCTTTTCCAGGGGGCGGGACCCGCTCACGCTACAGACCTATTACAGATCAGTGGGTGGGACTTTACTCTCTGAAACTGAAAGCAATATCCTCCATCTTGTTTGAAGCTAAGCTAACAGGCGCTGTGGAGACAGATGTACAGTTATGACAATAGCGGAGGAGAGTGCTCAATATGATATAGAGGAAGAGGATTTCGGAAGTCTGATGCTTGAATCAGGTGTTTGTGGCTACCTTTACAAGCCGCATTATAGCGAAGAGCAGCCGAGGCAGAAGACCTGCCTGCCGCGGACGAGGAGCCCGGACTGGCTCGAGTTAGGGCGGACCGGTGGCGCCGGTGATCTCACTATGCAGCTTCGAACCGCTACGAACACAGAGATAGAGTCCGTCTCCGGCAAAGAATTTCAACGATGACAATTTCTCCTGGACGAAATCTCTGAATCAGACGAGGACACGGACGTTTGTGTTGAGAACTATCCTAGTTTCGCACCGCATATGTTCTGACTGAACATCCAGGTACCATGCAATAATTCACCTTTTCGAAAGAAATACAAACGAGGAGTAATGTACTAATGAGTTCGCCAACTAACTAGACATTTTGTGTGAATGTGAAATGAATTTCAAGCTCTGGTGGTAGCTAGCCTTGTAGACGTAAGAGTTATTTCTCTTATAGGCAGATATGCGCTTTCTGGGTTAGTGGGAGTGGCTTGCGGAGCTGTGCAATGTGGTGCATTGTGGGAGTTGTTGTCTTTCATACAAATGCGTCCTGAAGTTATTTTTTGTCTTTCCTCGGTCACAAAGGCACCAAATTCAAAATTTATTTTACATTTCGACTACATATATGACCCACTTTAAATTAAAAACAATGTTCAAATGGGTGAAATGCCCCTTTAATAAAATCTAGTCAACGGTAACACTAACTACAGACTGGTCTAGCCAACGTAACGTATTTAAATGTGACAGCATAAGACGAGAGAATCATTCAGTTCACTTGTCACTGCGTTTATGATATTAAATTAGTTATCTTACTTACCCAGTACACGACCTGTTGCTCGCCATTCTCGCTTTGCTTCGCTTGTCGCTTCTTCTCTTATCTTCTCGGTCGGTGGTGGCAGCAGCAGCGGCGGGAAACCGTAGTGGGCGTGGCAAACCGGTCACTTCAATTGAGGGTGACCAATAGAAAAATGCCTTTCATCCTGGTTGGTAGAGACCGCCCACTGAGCTACAGCTTCACGTGCAAGCAAAACTTTTCAACTCGCAAAACTTTCAACTCGCAAAACTTTTCAACTTGCAAAACTTTTCAACTCGCAAGCAAAATATTTTGACCCGCAAAAAAAGCAGAAAGCAGAAAAGAGAGCAAAATGTGTGGGTTTGTGACGAAGTGCACAAGGAAAAATAAAGGTTTTCAAAGATTTACACGCACTGCAAATAATTCTGTTATCAACTTCTTTATTTTTGAGCCTTAAGAAGATTTTTTTGCAATATATATATATTTTAATTACAAAATAATTAGTTTTACTCTCAAACACAATATATTTGTTTGAATAAAAAAGACACAAAAGAAACTCCATATTCTAGCACCAGAGACTGCAGTGCATGCTGGGATTTGGTGACAGTAGCAAAAACGTTGACGCTGTTATTGAACTGAATGGAATGAACAAAATGGCTGCCGTGTAGTGAGTGAGTGCTGCGAGCTCTAGTCTGCTGGCTTAACTATTTGTCTACTAAGGATGTTGTGATTTATATTTCAACCTCAAAAAAGTATTTAGTGCTAATGATCTTACACCTAGAATCAGTAGAGAAATTGGTCGTCGTGCATTCAAATTCAAAGCTCCATCAGACTGGAATAACCTTCCTTCCTCACTTAGGTCGATTACTTCTTTTCATATCTTCAAATCATTTTTAATTACACATTTTCAAACATCATGCTCTTGTTTCTGAACTGTTCTAGGACTCACACTATTCACT
The DNA here is from genome assembly GCA_022829025.1 of Squalius cephalus. NCBI lineage: Eukaryota > Metazoa > Chordata > Actinopteri > Cypriniformes > Leuciscidae > Squalius > Squalius cephalus. The sequence goes on from CM040805.1 coordinate 4,588,295, forward strand.
GTCCAGTGTAGTGTATATATGTGTGTATTTGTGTACAAATATTGTATACTTTACTTGTGCATGCAAGTAGATGTATTTATAAGGGGTTGTATAGTATGCTTATGTGTACAAATGTCTACCTCTTTTTTTCGCAGAGGGATTTATTTATTTATTTATTTATTTATTTATCATACCCTTTCTGCAAAGTTTGTGTAATACTGGGTGGTGAAGGGGGGCTAGTTTCAGGGAGCATTGTTAGAGTGTGCGTAGGGATGCGAGTGTGTGTGTGTCTGTGTGTTTGTAATTATCTTTAATATTTACTTTTTATTATCTTGTATTGTTTGTCATTATTGTAAGGACCCCCTCGAAAATGAGATGGTACATCTCAAGGGGCTATCCTTGAAATAAAAAATAAAGAATAAAGAACGTTGAAGTGAATAACAACATTATTATCTTCTGTAGAGCTGCTTATAGATGAACAACTTATTTCATAGTTGATGATTGTTACACAGTTATTGATCTGAACTGAGTCAACACTGAACTGACTTCAGCTGAACAATGACACTGTCATCTTTTTAGAGCTGCTTTACAGCAGAATTGATTTCTGTTTGCATCATTGATCATTATTTTCTGTTTATCTGTAAAGCTGCTTTGAAACAATCTTAAAAAACTAGTAATGAATTGTGCAGTTGCTCCCTAGTTATGAAGATATGCTTCTCATATCAAGAGTCAACTGTATATCAACAGCCCTGAGTCAAAGGAAAACTGATAAGGAACTTGATATGAGGACATTTAAGTATTAAAATTGTTGTTGTCAAACCCATGATTCAACACACAGTCTAATAATAATCAGGGTTGTTCAACTCCCGAAGAACTAACTTTCTGCAGAGTTCAGCTCCAACACACATTGCTGTAGTTTACAAGTAACCCTGAACATCTCGGTTAGGTGTGTTTGATTAGCATGGCGAGCTAAACTCTTCAGAGAGTACAGTCGGACACCTCAGGCAAAGGCACTCTCTCTCTCTGTGTGTGTGTGTGTGTGTGTTACTCCCTCTGCTGGACAGGCTCATGTAGTGTAGGGGAAGATGCTGTAACAATATTTCCTAATCCTGTTTCTGGAGGCACACTAACAGTTTTAAACTCTTGCTAATTGTGGCGAGGGGGGCGTGGTTTTGCGAAGTCTGTAGCGGGAGAGAAAGGAGGGGGCCGATCGGTGAGTAAGTAGGTCAAGTGCAAAATGATGAACACCTGTGTCTGATTGCAGTGATTGGCGTGGAGAGACCGGATATAAGCCGGCATGCGGGAGGAGATGAGAGAGAGAGTTTGGACTGGAACCTCACACACACGCTGTTGTCGAGTGGAAGCTGTCTTTATTATTTGTATTTTGTTATTGCTGTGCGTGGCACGGTGAATGCGCTACGTGCGCCCTTTTTGTTTATTTGTTTTCTTTTATAATAAAGTGAGTGTTTCAGTCACGCCGACCCCTGTCTTCTTCCTTCCTTGGAAATACAACATTGAACCTCATTACACTGGTGCCGAAACCCGGGAAGGAAGAAGATTGCTGCCGCCATGCAGACTCCGCCAGGTACGCCATTTGCGGACATCATCCAATCGCTCGCTGGTCTTCACCAGGAGCAACATCAACATCTGCTGGCCATAAAGGAGGAGCAGGACAAACGGTTCGAGGCGCTCCTCCGAGGCCAGCATGAAGACCGCGAGCTGTTCCGGAGCTGGATAGACCGGGAGGTTAGGGCTGTCCCCCCATCAGGCAAAGACTCGTCCTCGCCGATACCTCTCAATAAAATGGGTCCCCAGGATGATCCGGAGGCATTCCTGGAGCTATTTGAGAGGTCGGCTGAGGACCGGGGGTGGCCCTCGACGGACTGGCCAATGCGGCTGATACCCCTGCTGTCAGGAGAGGCGCACCAACTGCCAGTCCAGAATCTCCTGGTCTATCAGGATCTCAAGCGGGCCATTCTTCAGCGGGTTGGCCAGACTCCGGAACAACATCGGCAGAGGTTCAGGACACTGAACCTCGAGGAGTCTGGTCGACCCTTCATCATGGCCCAACAGCTCCGGGACTCATGCCGCAAGTGGCTGATGGCCGGCGAAAGCGATGTCGAGGAAATCATCGACCGTGTGGTGCTGGAGCAGTTCGTGGTGCGGTTGCCAGGAAAGACCGCGCAGTGGGTCCAGTGCCACCGCCCGACGTCGCTGAACCAGGCCATCCAGCTGGCGGAGGACCAAATGGTGGCGTGCTCTGGGGTCGGCGAACCCCTAACATCTGCGAGGGGGGGATTCTCTCCACAGGCTGCGCTGTCTCTCTCTCCATGCCAATCCCTTGACCCGCTTCCTGCCACTGGAGCGGCGGGGAAGCCCGGGCCGGCTTGTTGGCGCTGTGGGGACCCGGGTCATTTTATCGACCGGTGTCCAGTGATGGAGGTGGGGACGCTGATCCGGGTCCCCGATGCGCCGCAAGCTGCCCCCGATCAAGCTGGCCTGTACCAAATACCCGTGAGTATAAAGGGGGGTACTTTTCAGGCTCTGGTGGATTCAGGCTGTAACCAAACCTCTATCCACCAAAGCCTGATTCAACCTAAGGCATTAGATAATGGCCGCATGGTTAAGGTACGGTGTGTGCACGGGAAGTGGTGAATTATCCGTTAATGCCTGTGGATATTCAATTTAGGGGTCAAAAGCATAGTGTGAAGGTGGCGATTAACCCGCACCTCCGGCATCCGCTGATTTTGGGGACAGATTGGCCAGCGTTTAATGAATTATTGGGTCATTTATGTGCGGATGCTTCTTGGGTGGAAAAAGATAAGAGGAAGGTGGCGATTGCTCAGTTGGGAGAAGCTGATCCGGAACCTCTGGGTACTGGTTCAGGGGAACAGAGCGCACTGGAGAGAACCATCCTCACAGAGCGCGATGATTTTCCCCTGGAACAGTCCCAGGATAACACGCTGAAACATGCCTTTGATCAGGTTCGCTCTATCGACGGCCAGCTTCTCCACACGGACCAACCGCTCACCTATCCGTATTTTACAATTATAAAAGATAAGTTGTATCGGGTGACCCAAGATGCCCAATCAAAGCAGGATACAACTCAGTTCTTGGTACCCAAAAGCCGCCGGGAAATGCTTTTCCAGGTGGCTCATTCTAATCCAATGGCCGGGCATTTAGGACAAACAGCGACACTAAACCGTCTCATGGCCCGATTCTTTTGGCCGGGCATCCATGAGAATGTACGTGTGCGTCTTGTCGTGAATGTCAGTTGGTGAATCCACCGGCCAACCCAAAAGCACCATTGTGCCCTATTCCGTTGATGCAGGTCCCCTTCGAATGAATTGGCATGGACCTCATCGAGCCATTAGAACGGTCAGCACGGGGACATCGCTTTGCTTTAGTCCTGGTGGACTACGCAACGCGATATCCTGAAGCAGTTCCGCTTCGCAATATTTCCGCAAATAGCGTGGCGAGCGCTCTGTTTCAATTAATCTCCCGGGTGGGAATCCCGAAAGAGATTCTCACCGATCAAGGCACGGCGTTTATGTCACGAACGATACGCAAACTTTACGAATTATTGGGCATTAAATCGATCCGGACCAGTGTCTATCACCCACAAACAGACGGGCTGGTCGAACGATTTAACCGCACTTTGAAATCCATGATTCGAAAGTTTGTACAAGAAGACGCCAAAAATTGGGATCGGTGGTTAGAACCCCTCTTGTTCGCTGTACTGGAGGTTCCCCAAGCCTCCACGGGGTTTTCCCCCTTCGAGCTTCTCTATGGGCGTCAGCCCCGCGGGGTGTTAGACGTCCTTAGAGAGACTTGGGAGGACGGACCTTCAGCTAGTAAAAATGAAATTCAGTATGTCCTGGACCTGAGAACAAAACTCCACACTTTGGGGTGGCTGTCACGGGAGAATTTGTTACAGGCTCAGGACAAGCAAAGTCGGCTGTACAACAGGGGGGCTAAACTGCGTCAATTCACACCGGGAGAGAAAGTGCTTGTATTACTTCCTACTTCTAGCTCAAAATTACTCGCAAAGTGGCAAGGACCCTTTGAGGTTACACGGCGAATTGGAGATCTTAACTATGAGGTAATACGAACAGATAGGGGCGGGGCACATCAAATTTACCACATCAACCTTCTTAAAAAATGGTCTGAGGTGGAATCAGTGATGCTGGCAATGGTAGTGAGTGGAGAGGAGGATCTCGGTCCAGAGGCGAATGTCAAAACAAAATCTCTCGCCCTGGCCGCTGGGGGGGACCACCTCTCACCATCCCAACTCACTGATGTGCGGAATTTACAAGCAGATTTTGCTGATGTGTTCTCGCCCCTGCCTGGTCGGACAGACCTCATTCAACACCACGTTGAGACAGAGCCGGGTGTGGTGGTTCACAGCCGGCCGTATCGACTGCCAGAGCACAAAAAGAAAGTTGTGCAAAGCGAATTAGAGGCGATGCTAGAATTGGGAGTAATAGAAGAATCTAACAGTGACTGGGTGAGCCCGATAGTTTTAGTTCCTAAAACGGACGGCTCGGTCCGGTTCTGTGTAGATTACAGGAAGGTGAATGCTGTGTCGAAGTTTGACGCTTATCCAATGCCAAGGGTTGACGAATTGCTTGATCGGCTGGGTACTGCTCGATTTTATTCGACATTGGACTTAACCAAGGGATATTGGCAGATCCCCTTATCTCCCATATCCAAAGAAAAGACAGCTTTCACCACGCCATTTGGATTACACCAATTTGTCACTCTTCCTTTCGGGTTGTTTGGGGCTCCGGCGACGTTTCAGCGTCTGATGGACAGGATTCTCCGACCGCATGCTGCATATGCCGCTGCCTACTTGGATGATATTATCATCTATAGTGGTGACTGGCAGCATCATATGCAGCAGGTGCGGGCTGTCCTGAAGACGTTGAGACGGGCTGGGCTCACGGCCAACCCGAAAAAGTGTGCAATTGGGCGGGTGGAAGTTAGATATCTGGGCTTCCACTTGGGTCATGGACAAGTGCGTCCCCAAATTGATAAGACAGCAGCGGTTGCGACTTGTCCGAGACCCAAGACCAAAAAGGAGGTTAGACAGTTCCTGGGGCTGGCGGGTTATTACAGAAGGTTTGTGCCTAATTATTCGGATCTCGCAAGCCCGCTGACTGATCTAACTAAAAAGGAGGTACCAGATACGGTTCAATGGACGGAGCAGTGTCAGCGGGCTTTTACCCAGATAAAGGCTGCTTTATGTGGTGGACCGCTCTTACATGCCCCTGATTTTTCTCTCCCTTTCATCCTACAGACCGACGCGTCGGACAGGGGGATGGGCGCGGTCCTGTCCCAGGAGGTGGAGGGTGAGGAGCGGCCGGTGCTGTACATCAGTCGGAAGCTCTCTAAGAGAGAGACGGTGTACAGCACCATAGAAAAGGAGTGTTTGGCCATCAGGTGGGCCGTTCTCACCCTCCGCTATTACCTCCTGGGACGGGAGTTCACCCTCTGTTCGGAACTTAAAAGACTTTACAGCCTTTTAAGTTCCAGGTGATCCACAGGCCGGGTGTACAGATGGCTGTGGCTGACTTCCTCTCCAGGAGGAGGGGGGGGGGGGGGGGGAGGAGGCTGCAGGCCGGATGGCTCCCCGGCCTGAGTCGGGCGGTGGGGGTATGTGGCGAGGGGGGCGTGGTTTTGCGAAGTCTGTAGCGGGAGAGAAAGGAGGGGGCCGATCGGTGAGTAAGTAGGTCAAGTGCAAAATGATCAACACCTGTGTCTGATTGCAGTGATTGGCGTGGAGAGACCGGATATAAGCCGGCATGCGGGAGGAGATGAGAGAGAGAGTTTGGACTGGAACCTCACACACACGCTGTTGTCGAGTGGAAGCTGTCTTTATTATTTGTATTTTGTTATTGCTGTGCGTGGCACGGTGAATGCGCTACGTGCGCCCTTTTTGTTTATTTGTTTTCTTTTATAATAAAGTGAGTGTTTCAGTCACGCCGACCCCTGTCTTCTTCCTTCCTTGCAAATACAACATTGAACCTCATTACACTAATCAAACCCACTGATGCAACTCATCAGCTCTTTAGTAAACGCTTCAAAGCTGTGTTCAAAATCATGCTCTTCCAGAGTAGATGTAGGAACATCATGCAACTAGTGTTTTTAGGGGCATCAGTAACAGTTCTGGCTCTTCTTCCTTTACTGTGAGTCCTGATGCTCAATCAGGGATGTAGTGGAGGCTAAACGCACGTAAACGCCGTTTACGCACCTCCCAAAATTTGGAAATAGCGTTTGCCCACCTCCAAAGTGCGTTTATCCACCTCTACATTGCGTTTATCCACCTCTAAATGTCACGTTATTTGAGAGGACTTTGCTTTTCCAGTGCGTGATCGCCGATCGGCACATGATTATTCGAGCATTTGGGCCGTTAACTACAGAGCAGAAAAGCGCGCAAACACGGAGCAGAGAGCGCAGCGCGCCGACACACACACACACACACACACACACACACACACGGAACAAAGAGAACGGCGCACACACGTAGAAGAAAACACACGCTCGTGATGTTACTAAACAAGCTGCGCGAGAATGAAACTTGATCGCAGTCGCAACAGGAAATAAATAAAACGATGCAAAAAAGTGATTTACAGGCAGCTGGTTTAATGTAGGGAGCATGTCAAAACCCAACTGTGCAAGAGATTCAGAGGGAATCAAGCCTGCACCAGGTTAAATACTTTTCCCTCTACATGGATGGGGATGGTTGCAACATGTCATTTTTCTCCAATCAGAAACAAGCTAGCGTGATGACACTCATAGGCTACTGAACATGCACAGTTAGACCCTCCCCACTCCAAAAAGACAGTAGACATATTCAACATCTGCTGCTGCATTTATTGAACAAAAATTGTTTTGGAGGTATGAAAGTAAACATTTTCATGAGATATATTTTTGTCATAATGTCCTGAAATTTTGTATGAATTAAACAAAACTTACTTCGTTTGAATTATTGTTTTGTTGACTTCTAAGTGGCATGGTTAGCATGTGTCAAAGTCAGTGTGTCTAGCAGGTGTATGATGTTCTGTCATGGCTGATAGGTTTGGGGATGGTTGCAACAAGTTATAAATTGCATGTTTAATAAAAGTTTGTTGCATTGCAAACTGTTCAATTCTTCCTGTCTGACACTGAAATATGGAGAGATTGAATAGCATCTGTAACACCTGCACACTGAATCTGTGTAGGACTATGTTCTACACATACACAAACAAAACTCAATAACTGTTATTTGATAAATATGACTAAATAAATAAAAAAGACTACAATAATATTATTGAAATAAATAATACTATAATATTATAGTAGGCCTAAAACAGTTAATATTTTCAGAATTCTATGCTCATTGAGACAAAAAGCTTAAGTTAATTAATGAAATTAAAGGTATTTTTAACATGTTGCAACCGTCCCTGGGTCGGGGTCAGTTGCAACATCTGACTTCTTCCATTCAAATAAATACTGTGAACAATATGTCTTATATAATCATCTTTAAATGGTATGGGTAATTGGCAGACAGAAGTTTAATATGTACAAATTTGGTTGGTCTAGTCCAAATAGTCTGAGTAACTGAGAGAAATGCAAAAAGTGTTGCAACTGTCCCCGGTCCCCTTTATAGATTAACTTTATAGATTTCAACCATATTATTCCTTTCTGAGTCTCTTTAACAAGAACTTAGATTAATGTATGAATTGAATAGTGATTGTGTGACCTATGATGAGGGAACAACCAGTGATACCCTTGGTAGTACCATCAAATGATAGCCTATAGCAATGTCATCAGGATACACATACAACGGTAGGCAGTGGCCCACCTTACCGGGTGACCATGTCGTGGTCCACCAGAATTTATAGTTTACCCACCTCTTTTTTTACCACTACACCACTGTGCTCAATGTAATGTATGAATGGCTCATAAAGATGAGGCGGCTCGTGTACTGATTAGTTTCTGCCCTTTCAACTCTTGAACAGAAAAACAACATGGACTCTCTGTTATATGTGACGGATTACATGTCCCGTACAGACACGTCACTCTCTATTACTAATTAAACCTGAACAGATTCTTATATTATCATAACATTTTGGTGGTGTTATTATAAAGTATGCATGGGGGCCAGGATAAAATCCTGATATAATATACATTTTTAAAATTAACCAAGCAAAATTGCAGTGAACTCGACTGCCGGTGGTCAACCTGCATTTTCATGTGGAAAACAGTTGATTTTTTGACATTTTAACAATTACTGCCATGTCTTCAGACCCACTTATATCATTTTGAATTATGAACCGAAGCAAGAACATGCATAATTTCTATCATGACAACTCTCAGAGAGTTTAGCATGCTAATGGACCATGTTAATGTGCCCCAATTATGTTTTTTCGAATATTCCCTTTCATGCAGTGTGTAATATTGATGATTGTGAATGTAAACTACACTGCTGCTGTTATTATTGCTGCTGTACAATATAGCATGGATGATATTACCCGTAACAGATCTAGACAGGAGGAGCTGGGGAAGGTGGAGGGTTTCTGCAAACTACAGCAAACACTGACCAAGTATTTGAATGTTGAACAACAAGCTCACTGGCCGCTGATGCAACAGAAACCATCAGCTCGTCATGAAGAGAACAACGTGATGCAAGCAGATTGAGTTGAGGACCATCAGCCTGTGCGTGTTGAGTTTCATGACAGAACTTTGTATGAATGTCTTTACAGTTGCTATCAGGGTTTGAAATTAACTTTTTCACTCACCGGCCAATTTTGCTACTAAATTTTTAAATTACGGGCCATTCAAAACTTCTACTAGCCAAGAAAAGAAAAGAAATTAACCAGATTAACTATGTCACAGCTTATATATATATATATATATATATATATATATATATATATATATATATATATATATATATATATAATATTATTATTATAAAATTTGGTTTTCATACATTCATTTCTTATTCAAACAAAATCTTGTCATCCAGCCATCTCCTCTCTAACTCTTTCATCCTCATCCTTTTCACCAAAAATGTGTTTTAGGGAGACAGATCAGTTCAGTACAGAGGTTGGAAAATAATAATGTCTTTTCTGTTAACCAAATGCTTTTTAATCTTCACTATTGCTTCAATGCAAATGAACAAGCGTGCCGTTATTTGTTGCGTAGTGAAGTGAGAGTTCAAGTAAGCCATATGAGCAGATTCTGTACAATACGCTGTATTTATTTAGCCTGGGTGCCAGCCCGAACCCCGCCCACAACATTTTTTGGTCGGGAAGTTCGGTCTGGACTCGATCCGTTGAGGAGTAATTATGCCCGGCTCCCAAAAGGCCGAGCCAATCAAATTGCCAGGGCGGGCTTTATACGATGATGGACAGATGATCTGCGGTTACGTAATCACCCACGTCACCAAAGAGCACTTGATTTGAATTAGTTTACAACAAAGACGACTGCAGCTGGAGAATTGAGATTTCACGAGTTCACACTTAACAAATATGTCAGAATAAATGCGGATATGAGATTTCACGAGTTCACACAAATAAGTCAGATAGAATAATGCGTATATGACGTGCTGTCCGAGGAGAGGGCTGTGGGCTCGGTAGCCATACTCCCCCGTATTCCTGGTTGTGACAGAACAAGACAAGAGTGAGGATTCGGGGTGGTGGAGGGATGCTGAAAAACTGTCAAGGAGTGTTAGGTAAGTTGACAGAGTGAATATACTTCCTCATGCTGATAGATAGGGTAACGTTAGACATGGAATTGTTTGATAACAAGTTGATATTGGATTGATTATTTGTACGTGCTCCTCCCGAACTTTGTTTATGAAACATCATGTGTAGATTCCGCCATCGCGTCTGTTATAGAAGATATCCACAGCGCATTAATTTTAAAAGAGGAACAGAGAGCCGCGACATTTTGTTGGTTGAAAATATGAATGAAGAACATGCGTCATTTACTCCGTTGCTCTGATTGGTTGTTGGTCTATCCAATTGAGTGCAGAGGTTTTTTTTTTTTTCCTGGTTCGGTTGAGACACGCCTCATTATCAAATCTCTATGGAGCAGTATCAGACTCACATTCTGACTAGAATATGAGTATGACGAAGTCAGGCTAGTATTTAATATCATCATGACTCACAAGTTGAGTATTTGCTCTAAATCTGCCCAGATTTGGCTTACACGAACTTCCCCAGCAAAGTGAGTAAACATAATAGTTACACGCCAAATTGGCTCGTGGTTTGACAGCGTTTTCCGCCACAGTTGATTTTTACCCGCATTTGGCAGGTTGGCGGGTGTTCATTTCAAACCCTGGTTGCTATTATGGATTCAGTCTTCCTTTATTCTGCAGCTTCAGCACTGGACACTGCAACACCAAACTGCACCTCATCTCTGTGTTGCGCACTTAAAACAGACCCCGTCGCCTCTTTTGCAACTTTATTTTGACAGTTCTGTTGGAATTATCTTTTCTTACACGAAGCAACACAGCATATTCTAACATCAGCAATATAGCCTACGTTCACTTCACTTGACTCATCGTAACTGAACTTTCACCTTTCAGTAACATAAATCAGAATAATATCCAGTATATTTATCAAATGAAATTACAATGAAATTATAGTGATTTTCCTTACAGAAATCTAAACATATCCCCATTCTAGTGTGGGAGGAGACTGGCCAGCAATCAGTTTCAGGTGCAGGTGGCTAGTTATGTGATTAAGACAGTATAAATGGTTGTTGCAGCAACAGGTGGTGGTTTTAGTCATGGTTGCAATCTGCCATAAAACGAGAAGAAGAAGAAGAAGAAGAAGAAGAAGAAGAAGAAGAAGAAGAAGAAGAAGAAGAAGAAGAAGAAGAAGAAGAAGAAGAAGGTGGTGGTGGTGGTGGTGGTGGTGGTGGTTGTGGTTTCTGCAGTTCTGGCGTGTGTTTGTTGTGCTCGACGTGCAGCCTCTGTACGCTTTCATATAGGTACATTATTAGCTGTGTGGTTTGTTTACGTTGAATGACTGCGCCTTGACGGCGCAATTCCATCTTTATGTGATCTTTTCTTCTTTTAGGTTGATTATTTAAGAGGTTTTTATTCTCTGTCTGGGGAGCGGGGCAGACAAACATTTATGGCTGCGGTACCTTCAATGGGCTGACGGCCGTGTTGAAATGCTGAATATCGGTAAACACAGTATACACTTTTAGGCCGATTGCTTATGAGTTTGATGCAATTTATACACTAAAATGTATTTTTATGTGGTTAATATATTTTCTCTTTTTTTATAGTACCTTTTATCTATCATGTTTGGGGATTGAGAGCTGAGATTGGGTAACTGCTGCAGTTGTACTTTCGCTAAAGTAGGCTATGTTTTGTTTGGTGGTTTTATATTGTGGGCTGTATTTGTCACGAGGTGACAAACAGCTCCAGATCTGTATGAGTGTTTGTCGTCATGACAACTAATCGGCAGATTGGTGACAGGTGTAGGGACTTCACTCTGAGCGTCTGATTGAGGCCACTCCCGCTTTTTGAGAGGATAAAACACACGAGGAGGAGAAGGCTGCGCGTCGTGTGCTGTGCCATTGCTGTGGTGCTGTGTTGTTCTTCTGCCCTGTTGATCTGGATCGTCCTCCCCCCGATCGTTGGTGGTTTCTCTCTCGTGGGGAATTGGTTATGGGCACTGCAGTTGAGGAGTTGTCTTGAAGGAAGAGGAGCGTTGTTTGAGAGGACGCGAGGACGGCCCAGAGGAATGAAATGCGCTGACTGAGCTGGAGAAGAGAGAGATGAGTAGTTAACAAACTGAATCTCATAATTGCATGTGTTCTCCACTAAATTGGGTATTGGATTGAAGTGTTTGGAGCATGTGTACACCTTTCACCGAGTGGAATATTGATTCTTTGTCGATCTCTCACCTCCTCTCCCCGATTGGAGTTCAGCGAAGTGAAGTCCGTCTGTGACCGTGAGGAAAAGTCTCGCGAGTGTTCTGTCCGCCCCTGGCGATCATCAGTGCGGTAGACCAGGACTTGCGGGTGAGTGCTGGCCTTATGCACACTAGAAGAGTGAAGTTGCAGTGTTTAAATTGACGTTTCCCCTCACGATTGCATGCTTAGAGTTGGATTGCAGTGTGTGTGTGTGGAAGAATATTTTTTATTGCTGTGCAACCGCCCATGTGTCCTGGGGGTCTACTATTTACCGTGAGAGCTGAGTGAGATTGCTTACATCTACGTGCGGTGTCTAGAAAGAAGAACCTCTGCGAGACAACATCACCCACGTGAGAACTGTGTATTGCTGTTGAAGTTGATTCTGTCTGTTCTAGAGAAGCCCCGTGCTCTGTCTGTGACTTTGAGTCTGCTGCAGCCCTGAAGCCCAACTGCATGGTGTGAAGTTACCTGTCCCCTGCAACCCACGTGAGAGCTGTGTATTGCTGTTGAAGTTGATTCTGTCTGTTCTAGAGAAGCCCCGCTCTGTCTGTGACTTTGAGTCTGCTGCAGCCCTGAAGCCCAACTGCATGGTGTGAAGTTATCTGTCCCCTGCAACACACGTGAGAACTGTGTATTGCTGTTGAAGTTGATTCTGTCTGTTCCAGAGAAGCCTCGCTCAGCCTGCGACTCGAGTCTGCTGCAGCCCTGAAGCCCACCTGCATGGTGTGAAGTTATCTGTCCCCTGCAGCCCATGTGAGAACTGCGTATTGCTGTTGAAGTCGATTCTGTCCCCTGTGATACTCACCTGTCTACTGCTCTCTTACTGCGAGTCTGGCACCAGTCTGGAAAGGAAGTGCACCTTGAACCCTCTACTCAACTGTGATACTCACCTGTCTGCTGCTCTCCCACTGCGAGTCTGGCACCAGTCTGGAAAGGAAGTGCACCTCGAACCCTCTAATCACCTGTGATACTCACCTGTCTGCTGCTCTCCCACTGCGAGTCTGGCACCAGTCTGGAAAGGAAGTGCATCTTGAACCCTCTACTCACCTGTGATACTCACCTGTCTGCTGCTCTCCCACTGCGAGTCTGGCACCAGTCTGGAAAGGAAGTGCACCTGGAACCCTCTACTCACCTGTGATACTCACCTGTCTACTGCTCTCCCACCGTGAGTTTGGCACCAGTCTGTGGAGGAAGTGAGCCGTGATTTCTCTATTCACCTGTGATATCCACCTGTCTAACGCTCTCCCACTGTGAGTCTGGCACCAGTTTGTGAGGAAGTGAGCCGTGATCCCTCTACTCACCTGTGACACTTACCTGTCGAACGCCCTTCCACCGTAAGTTTGACACTCACCTATGAAGGAAGTGATCCCCGTTCTCTCTACTCACTTGTGATACGCACCTGTCCAACGCTCTCCCACTGGGAGTCTGGCACCAGTTTGTGAGGAAGTGAGCCGTGATCCCTCTACTCACCTGTGATACTTGCCTGTCGAACGCCCTTCCATCGTAAGTCTGACATTCACCTGTGAAGGAAGTGATCCCCGTTCTCTCTACTCACTTGTGATACGCACCTGTCCAACGCTCTCCCACTGGGAGTCTGATACCAGTCTGTGAAGGAAGTGAGCCTCGATATCCTTACTCACCTGTGATACTCACCTGAGATACTCGCTGGTCCATACCCGCGGCGGGGCTGCTCCGGGTCCCTGGGAAGAAGAGGACAAGGAACTTTAGATTAGGATTTCTTAATTGCTTTTTAATATAAAATAAAGTTGCCATTCCTTTTACTCCTGCCTCTTGCCTCCTCCTTGATACGCTCCTCTGGGTGACAGTGGTCTAGGGGTGGGCGCAGTCTGGCTTGGCCCACCCCGACCTGTGACATATTGATGTATACTAACGTGCATGTTTTCTTTATTGTTAAAGGGGCAGATCAGCCACTGTTTCTTGTATATTTTAGTTTTATATTGTGGTTTATTGTTATTTGATATTGATTAATGTGATTATCTTAAATATTGTTTGTCATTTGCTTTTGTTTCTGTGGTACTGCTCTCCTCTTTTTGTGTGTTACAGCATTCAGAGATTTTGTACAGGGCCGGGCCTGCATTGACACTAAACCTCCTTCGGTGTAGGTGATTTGGGTGATTTGAGCGCACATACTTACAATGGGGGAAGTATTATGAATGAGGCTTATTTGGCAACAGTTCCTGTATCAATATCTGAACAAATAGAAAATAGCCGTAAATAATAGTTATGGCACACGTCAAACTCTTCTTGCGATCTTGCCTTCTCTTATGTGTACAGCAGATAGGCTACTTTTTAAACACGAGAAGCGTGTTTAACCAACAATACACTGCAAAAAATGCTTTTCTCACTTAATACTGATTCAGAATTACAGGACAAAAATTGAAGTTAGTAACTTTATGCCTTACATTTAACTTAATGTAATCTGACTACTGTTTGATTGCTTTTGACATAACTCGTTCATCACATTGATTTGAATAGGATAATCTTGCACCATATTGATAATAAAAATACAAAGAGCTTGAGCAAAATACAAAGAGCTTCAGAAATGCTTCCTCTTATCGATTCCTCTGAGTGTATATTAATGTGATTTTTAAACCATTCAAGCGCAAGAAGGCTCACACACTGTTTTCTCAAAACACACACACAGAAAGCCATCTTTCATACATACAAACTTGGTTGCATTATTTTCCTGTTATCACTGTAAAGCTGCTGTAACCGCACTGGCATTAGTAGTACATTTAACATTAGCTCAAATTATCTATAGGGAATTTTAATAATTAATCATGAATATGATTAATATTTTGCATATTACAGTTACATTAATTTATTAATTTAATAATTTATTAATCACATTGAAAGTTCAATTCAATAATCAATACTTGCATATGGTTATCTTCGTATGAGGAAGGAAGGCGCGTGTTTTTCTCCGTCGAAGCTGGGCGTGTTCTTTTCCTGTCTTTCGGGGCGAGCAGACTCGCGCGAAGTTTCAAAGGTTCACGAACGTGAAGTTGCCAAAGAAGTAATTCAGACTAAGTTCATTTTCCCTCGTAGGTGGAAATGAACAAAGGAGAATAGGAAAAACAAAGACTAAAAGAAAAGAAAGAAGATGAGAAGCAGGCCGAAGCCGGTCCAGACTTGGGTTTCCAAAGTTTGTCTTTTGAGGGAATCCCGTCCCCGCCCCTTTTTACGGGAAGGGCAAATCATCTGTCGAGATTTTTCGAGCGGGAAGATTCCTTTGTTTGTTTGGAACAGCCTCCTTGAATATGTCATGAGATGAAATTAAGAAGATTTGCTCAAGACATATGAAATGTGTCAAATGATACAAATTAGTGCAGTTGGTTATCGAAATTCAACTCCGTTAGATTGAGTGCATTACAAAGATATCACACACCACATGAAGGTAATAGAAATGCATAGTTACATGAGATATGCAGGATTACACACATTTGAAGTTTCCTCACACGACTATCTAGCCATGATATCAGCTACACTGTAAGAAATGACTCTGTGGTCATGTAGATTTGAATTAATGTTTTTGGTTAAAATGTATTCAATATAATTGTGTTTTGGATTTTGAGGCAAATATTTGGAGGTCACGCTTGACGGCGCAGGCGCTGGCGGAAGTACCGCCCCACTGTTTACAAACGGTACTTCCATCTATTGGCACTTCCGCAGGCGCCATCAAGCGTGACCTTTCAGTGAAGATATAGTTTAGGATTTTCTTCACATTGTCGCACTATAAACTTAAATTACTCCATTTATGGTCATACAGAAAAAAGAAATATAAAAAAAGAATCTGTGATATTTTTACTTTTGTATGTGTCCACTTACAATCAAATCAAAACATTGTGCTTTTGTAAAATAAAGAAAATAAACAGGGTGTGCGTTCTGCCTCTCCGTCGCGGTGAACTTTTTTTTCTTGAGCACGTCTATAAACTGAAACAAAACTCAGCGAATACAGGGTAGCCGCGGGGTCTTAAAAGTCTTAAAAAAGTCTTATGTCATGTTCCTAAATTAAGGCCTTAAAAAGTCTTAAATTCCGTTGTCCAAGTCTTAATTTTTAAACGAAGGTCTTAAATTTCATTATACTAGCCTATTTATTCAAAGTCAACCAGACTGCAACGCACGGTGAAATGAAAAAAAAAAAAAAAACAACGTGAAAATTCAACAGGGTTTAGCGTAACGTCAGAGAACGTCTTGGAGTATGCGCAAACAGTCGTTTGGGTTTTCGCGCCGGCGGGATCAACATTTAGTCAGTCGAGAGGAGCGTCATGGGGAAGTGTCGTTTTAATACACAGTGGCTCTTAGATGCTAGGTATAGAGATTGGGTGAGGGTGGTTCCGGGAAGCAACGTCGAAGCACGATGCTGTGTGTGTCGGAAGACGTTCAAGCTGACTACATTAGGTCATCTCGCTTTGGAGTCTCACATGAAGAGCATAAAACACAACGCAGCAGCCCTTCATCGCCAGCCGCCCATCGCTCAATTCTGCACGGCTCAACCTCCGAATGAACCACGAGTTAGCACTAGCAACAGGAACGAAAGTCAGCAGCACCAGCCGAGCCAGACATCATCGATAAGAACAGCAACAGCACAAGCCGGGCCAAGCAGTGGCGTGATGCATGTCGGTGGAGCCCCGACACTTCGGGCAGAGGTGCTATGGATTCTACACACAATTTATGACCACCACTCGTACAACTCAAATGAAGGAATAAGCGAAATCTTTAAGGTGATGTTCGATGACTCTGAAATTGCTGCAGCGTTCACCTGCGGCAAAAACAAAACATCTTATATTACGAAATTCGGCCTGGCTCCATACATAACAAAGTTGTTGGTAAAAGACGTTAACGAGGCAAGTGGTGGATTCGTTGCCATGTTTGATGAGAGTCTCAACAAAACTACAAAAACCAAGCAAATGGACATCCACCTCCGTTATTGGAGTGGCGACCATGTTGCCTCCAGATATCTTGGCTCCCAGTTTATGGGTCATGGAAAAGCTGAAGACCTACTGAAACATTTTAAAGTAAGTGTTTTCTTTTTATTAAGCTTGAATAATTAAGTGTGTTAAGTGTGTGTTATACTAATTGTTATTTTAGGTTTCTTAGGTTTATCTATTGTTAGTGTTTTATTGTGGTGAGTTGTAGTTTGTATTCTGATAACTACTAGCTAGGCAGCTAAGATTAACTAACTTCCCTAGTTCAGTCATTTGGTGCCATGGCTTCTTGTCAGAGCAGCTGTAATGACGATCTAATGCCATCTAGTGGCATTGTTGGTGGCTAGTGATGTTCCGCTTAATGCAGTTCACATTAAATATATCTTGGCGGAAGAATGATTATCTATGAATAAATCGTTACATTTCTCGTTGCTTTGCCTTAATTTACACTTTATAAAACTTTGCCTGGTATTTATAGTAACAGTTTTAGAAAATCGATAAGCCACTCAAGGCCGTAGGTTACCCTGATTTTACAACAGCCAAGGGGGGTTTTAAACAACGCGCCAACGCTGTTGTTGAATCAGTGTAACCCACGGCCTCTCGACTTAATTCTCAATACTACTTATTCAACTTCCACAACATTCTATTACTTGTACACAACACAGTATTGATTTGTCGTTGCTTTGAACAAAGGCCAAATGCCTTTTGATCTGAGATATGCACAAAAGCAATTATGGAAAAAAAACTGCCGATATGTATGAAATGCATTATGTGTCAATTTGTATAATTAAAAAAAAAATCTCTTTATCATCTCCAGGAATGTATCAGTGATCTTGATCAGCGGAGAATGGTGTCTATTTCAATGGATGGACCAAATGTAAACTGGAAATTCTTTGAGATGCTTCAGCAGGAGCATGGTGAGCATAATGGTGGGAAGCAGCTGGCAGTGGTCGGGACATGCGGCCTCCATACCCTTCATAATGCTGTCAAGGCAGGGTTCAACTCCTGGCATATGGAGAAGATATTAAGAGCTCTTCACTTTCTCTTCTTAAAGGAACACTCCACCGTTTTTTGAAATAGGGCTTATTCACTTTCTTTCCTACATTTAGATAGGTGGGCAAATGCATTTTTGTCTCAGTACATGCATTGTTTTAGTTTGACAGGGTCGGCACTAGCTTAGCTTAGCATAATGAATGGAATCCTTTGTTGCCAGCTAGCATGTCCTGAGTAAAAGTGATATAAAAAATAAACAAACCCACCTAATTACTTCTTGTGGCCTGCGTATTCACAACAAGTACAAATAGTGATGCAGATTAACACTAGGCGATTTCCTAGGCAGATATTGACTTATATATTAAGGACTATATTAGGGGGAAGCACAGGCGAAGCACTGCTACTTGGGCGTGATATCTCTGCGCCCAAGTAGCAGTGCTTCGCCTGTGCTTCCCCCTAATATAGTCCCAAGTCAATATCTGCCTAGGAAATCGCCTAGTGTTAATCTGCATCACTATTTGTACTTGTTGTGAATACGCAGGCCACAAGAAGTAATTAGGTGGGTTTTTATTTTTTTTTATATCACTTTAACTCAGGACATGCTAGCTGGCAACAAAGGATTCCATTCATTGTGCTAAGCTAAGCTAGCGCCGACCCTGTCAAACTAAAACAATGCATGCACTGAGACAAAAATGCATTTGCCCACCTATCTAAATGTAGGAAAGAAAGTGAATAAGCCCTATTTCAAAAAACGGTGGAGTGTTCCTTTAAATGTGCCAGCAAGAAGAGAGGACTTCATCAATGTGACGGGATCAAGCACTTTCGCCCTACCCTTTTGTGGGCACCGGTGGATTGAAAACTTGCCTGTTGCCGAAAGAGCCCTCCAAATATGGCCCAACATTCTCAAATATGTAGCAGCTGTAAGAAACAAAGATGTCAACAATCCAGCCACCTCATCATACGACACCATCGAGGTGGCAGCAAAAGATCCCTTTGTAATAGCCAAGCTGGAGTTTTTCACCGCAGTATACCGAAATGTATCACCATTCCTCACAAAGTATCAAACTGATGCGCCGGTCCTGCCATTCATCGCACACGACCTAGCAGAACTAATAAAGGTGAGTTAGATTTTCTGTGTTCACATTTTTCTGTGTAAATGTGATCTAAATAACTATAGATATATTGTAAAGCTTGGGAACCCCTTTGAATTATTTGGACTTTTGTTCTTCACTGCAGGGTTTTCATAGCAGTAATCCAGATTACTTATCCCTATTGTGACAAATCCAAATTATTAATCTCTGTCTTTGGTAGTATTCCATAAACTCTGTGGTTTTTGTTTGTTTGTCATGCTTCAACTTATTTGCAGAGCTTGCTGAGGAGATTCGTTAAAATAGACCTTCTTCGAGATGCTACCCCTGCACAACTAGTCCGTCTCGATGTCACCGAAAAGGAGGCAATGGTACCTGTGAGGGCCATTGTCATTGGCATTGGAGCGGAAAATGCCATCAAGGTATGTATGGGTCCATAGTTTCTTTGGCCTAAAAATCCAGATATACTGTAAGTATAGTCATTGAAATTTAGCTTTTTAGTCATGAAAAAGTAAGAGAAGATTATTTGTTCTCGTGATTAACGTGATTATGTTCTCAGTTGGTCCACTTGTTTAGTTATCAGGGGAGATGTGGGACTGCTACTTCAGTTTTTCCTCAGTTAGTTCTTATTCCCTCTATTAGGAACTTCAGAAACAGAGTAAGACCACTGGAGAGCTTTCTGTTCTTCAGTTCAGGAAAGAGTGCATGGAGGGTCTGATCAAAATAGTGAAGAAGCTTCAGGACAAAAGCCCTTTGAAATACCCAACGGTGTGACGGATGAGTTGTCTTGATCCAGCCAAGATGTACACCTCTCCTGAACTCTGTCAGAGCCAGATGAAAGGCCTAGTTAAACAGTTTATCCAGGACAAGCAGTTGGATGGTGGAATTGCTGCCGGTAGATAATGTCTCCTTTCATTATTGAAAAAATATTGTACTGACATGAACTGAGACATATTGTTTCCTAATGAACCTCTTCTTATATACTGTGCATGACACTGACGTTATTTTCTCATTCCTCAGGTGACCTAATCACCCAGCAGTTTGCCCAGTTGTTGTCATTGGAAGTGCGGGACAGGGAGGAGTTCTTTGCCTACAAACCTTTGGAGAAGCGGCTGGATGTTTTCCTCCATACTTACATCAGTCATCCTTACCCCCAGCTGTGGGCTTTCATCCAGAAGCTGTTATTGCTCTCACACGGACAGGCCACAGTTGAAAGGGGCTTCTCGGTGAATAAGGAGGTGGAAATATCAAATATTCAGGAAGATACCATTGTTGCACACAGAATTGTATGCGATTATGTGTCACTGCACGGAGGTGTCTTGAAGGTACCCTTGACACCAGGACTTCTGTCCTCAGTTGTGTCTGCAAGGAGCAGGTATAGAATTTATCTCGAAACCGAAAAACAAAAAAAGGTATCAGAAGCCCAAGGCTTTAAACGGAAAGCAATTGAGGAGCAATTGCAGCAATTGAGAAAGAAAAGATCATCCATTCAGGAAGTGGCTGGCAGCCTAGCTAGGGATGCAGACAAATTAGCAGAGCAGGCAGAATCAAAGCAAGGAAGCAAGATGACTGAACTTATTGTAAAATCGAACGCTTTCAGAAGGAGCCACAAAGACAAACTGGCTGAGCTTAAGAATATAGATGAAGAGATTGTTGCCAAAGGTGTTGAGCTAAGAAACTTGTAGGTACTACGGTGATTTGATGTTGTCGTGATGTACTGAAAACTCTCTCTCCTATTTACCTCACTCTCGCTCTCCTATCTATTATTCTCTCTCTTTCTCATATCTGCCTATTCCTCTCTCTCTCTCCTGTCTCCTATCTAATCTGGCACACTGTCTCTCCTATCTGTCTGTCTGTCTGTCTGTCTGTCTGTCTATCTCTCTCAATTTGAATGCTGAGAAAGTTAGCTAAAACTAAAAGTTAGTCTGTATATTGATATGAATGTTTTGATATTTACCAAAAACATCACTTTGCAGTGTAATAATACATGTTTTATTAATTAAAACCTTTGCTAGTAATAGTCATTATTGGGATTTGATCTGGTATTTTACGACTGCATAATGGGTGCGACGTAGGTCTTAATTTTCATTAAAGTGGTCTTAAAAAGGTCTTAAAGTCTTAAATTTGGGGTGATCAAACCTGGGGAAACCCTGGAATACTTGTCACACATGTATGAGCCATATACCTTTATAAACATTTAAGTGTGTACTTTTAAATGATCGGATTCAAACTGAAAACAAATATTCTCCTTTTAAGTAATTTGTATAAAACCAACAAGATGTCCAGCTTCTCAAAAGCTTCCTAATTATTTTTAATTTGAACACGCCCACTCGCGCAAAAGAGATTGACATGCAAATCTCCACGTGGAACGCGATCGTGCTCGATCATTACCTCAGAAACAAAACACCAAAACACTTCACAAGTCTCTGCTTTTCGTCGAGCGCCGTGAGCTTACATTGGAATTACCTCAGAAGAAGAAGAAGAACGCGATTTGAAGACAAGAAAGATGTCAGGTAAGAAATTCTTACATATTAGTTTGTTATTGTTGCATAAATTTCACATTGCAGTTGAACTGTTGCTAGCCTATATGGTGATATTATAATATTTAGACCCGTGTTTACTGTTACTGTGTTTGTGGATATCTGCTCAAATGTAGATATGTATGGTAACCATAATGTTTTATATTTGAGCGCGAGCGCGTTTGAATGTATCATATTCAAATCGCCATCGCGTTTGAAAAGCACCAAACGGCTAAGATTTATAGGCTGCTATGGTTATTGTTATTATTTTATGCAGCACTGCTCATAGCCTATGCCTACAAGGCACAACAAACCTAATGTTCATTATATTATATTATATTGTTGGAAACATGTATGTGTGTGTGTGTGTGTGTATTCTGTGAATTTTAAAAAGCAATTTTAACCAGAAAAATCTAAAATGTATTCCCAAAATCGTGCAGGCCTTTCTCTTGATATCAGTATGTTCACTTTTTTTTTTCTTTCAGGGCCCAGATGCCACTCCTGCTGACTTCAACATTCACATGAGTCTCTGTACATGAACATGGTAAAGTGAAAATCAAACACCTTGGAAATGAAAGGTATGTACAATGTTTTTAGGAATGGCACAAAGGTCTCGGTCTTTGGATCAGTGTGTTCAATACATGCTTTTTTGTCATTTGTTTTGTATCTTTGGATTATGTTGTGTTGTAAATAAATCAAACAATCTAAAAGCCATTCTTTTTTAAATCTCCTCATTTACAGTATTGTGCAAGGTTGCTCAGAATGATAGGGCCCTGATAGCTCCTAATAGGGCCGTTAGGGGGAGGTTCTTTGTCTTTCTCAGGTGAGAAAAGCTTACATATTAATGAGGTCCTGCATAAGGCTTTTTCACACAAAACACGTCGTAAAATTTTTAAATCAATATATTGTCTTCTCTGAATGAGCAGTCAGGGTGATTTTCACATAGTTTTAGAGCAAATATTCTAGGCTACGTCATACAATTTTCAAAAGTCTTGTGAAGAAATAATCAGTATGGGTTTCATGACCTTATTTCAGTGCGAATTTTTTTTTTTGTATTTTCACAAACCACGCATAAATGTCATTATCTCAAAGCAACAAACTTTTACACACATGCTGCTGATATATTATTGTAGCAGAGTTTGTGCTGAATACAGTGTAATTAGATTTTAGCCATGAAAATGTCACAAGTAACAGAAATAAGCACAAATGTCAGAGCATGTCAGAACACCTCCAGGGCCCAGAAAACAGCTCAGACCTCAGAGGGTTAAAATGACATCAACTCCTTTTCCCCAATTAAAAAATCCAGGATCTATCTAAATATGTAAATTTTGCATGAATTCATTTAATTTTTCACTCAGGGATGATTTATATCTGTAGAAATGTGAAACTGAAAGGCACTTCTCATATCTAAAACTTTGTGTTTTCCTTAGGTGCCGCCAAATGAGATGGCAGTGTAAAGTCTGTGGATTCAGAGCGACAACAAGGGGTGATCTTCTGCAGCATTACAGACTACAGCACAGGACGTTTGAGATTGGAAATTCGGTACCTTGTCTTGATTATTATTGTCCATGCTCCTTTAAAACATTAAGTGCCCTCCGCACACATTTGTCAAGATATCATGCAGAGGATGAAGCTAAGGGGCCGGGAGTAGTCCTCTCTTTCACATGTTATTTGCTCAGCTAAATATCCCACTGAAAAAGAATATTTCCAACACCTCGGCAATCACCTAAGGAGTCATGAAACCGTAGAGTGTTTTTGTTGGATGTACATTTAAGACCAATATATATGGAACATTTTTTGTGCACAAAAGCAGAAAGCACAACCCTCATTCACTTGAAGACTTAAAGCCAGATATCATTGGTGAACACCAAACTTTACCAAATGAGACTGATCCTTTAGTCCCAGGTGATAGTGATCATGATGATAGTGATACC
Source organism: Squalius cephalus (assembly GCA_022829025.1). Taxonomy (NCBI): domain Eukaryota; kingdom Metazoa; phylum Chordata; class Actinopteri; order Cypriniformes; family Leuciscidae; genus Squalius; species Squalius cephalus. The sequence continues at coordinate 4,611,679 of CM040805.1, forward strand.
AGTATAAATCCTCCAGTAGATATATCAAATGAAATTCACCAAAGAATTGGCTCACTTCTCTTGAAGTTGGAAAGTGTGCACAACATTTCTGGAAAATGTATTGATGATTTGGTTGAGGAGCTTTATTTTATATATACCGCTTCTGCTCCAGTAATCCGTCAGCTTGTCGATACAAGTTTGAAAAAGTATAATTGTGCTGTGGAGGAGGACCTTGTTAACGAATTGGTGCTGGAAATATGCAAGTCACACCCTACAAGCAAGGCACTGGGAGAAGATGGGCCCTTTGGTTCTGTGTATAAGAGAAGACAGTATTTCAAGACACAGTTTGAATTTGTCCAGCCAGTAGAGTACATCCTTGATTCGCTGGAGAATCTCAGCTTTCAATATGTGCCCCTTCTTCAGACCTTGGAGCATATATTGACCAATAAGGATATTGCACATGAGGTTTTGAAAAAAAACCAACAATCTCATCCACTCAGTATGAATCATTTCAAGATGGGAAAAATTTCAAACAAAATCCATTTTTTGCTGTAGATGAACCAAGAATAGCGTTAATTCTCTATGCTGATGATTTCGAGGTTTGCAACCCTTTAGGGACGTCACGTAAGAAACACAAGATCACTGCAGTTTATTGGATCCTGGCAAATGTACCACCTGGACTGCGCTCTACTCTTTCTGCAATAAACTTGGCCATTCTCTGCAAAGCCGTTGACGTTAAACGATTCGGCTATGATATTGTTTTAGAGCCTCTCTTGAAAGATCTGTCTGTTTTGGAACAAGGAGTTTTTGTTGCCTGTGCTGGAAAGAACATAAAAGGCACAGTATATTGTGTGGAAGCAGACAATCTTGGTGCACACTCTCTTGGTGGACTTGTTGAAAACTTCACTGGTCCTTACATTTGCAGGTTCTGCTTAGGATCTCAATCTGAATACTCTCAAAAGGAGGTACGCTGTGGGGAATTTCCACCCCGGACTGAGGAAACCCATAACTTGCATCTCAAAACTGTAGAAGATGACCCCACTTTGCCTCATTGCTATGGAGTCAAGAAAGCTTGCCCACTGACTAAGAAGCTGAGTCACTTCAGTTTTGTTAGAGGTTACCCTCCTGATATACTCCACGACCTATTTGAAGGCATTGTCCCTAAAGAAATAGCACACTGTCTGAATACTTTCATTAAGAACAAATACTTCAGATTATCAGAAGTTAATGACTTAATAAAGCAATTTCCATTTGAGTTTACAGACAATCTTGACCGCCCTCAACCCATCCCAGAAAATTTTGGTAGTCGTGGTACTATAGGAGGAAATGGTCATGAGAACTGGGCTCTCATAAGGTCACTGCCACTAATCATTGGCCCAAGGATACCCTCTGATGATCCAGCGTGGCAAATTCTCATGACCCTTAAGGACATTGTAGAGCTCTCTGTGGCCCCTCTCCACTCCATTGAAAGTGTTGCTTATCTTGACCAAAAAATATCTGAGCATCGTCATAGACTGCAAGAAGTTTTCCCTGATTTAAGATTGACACCCAAACACCATTTTTTGGAGCACTATCCTGCACTCATAGAAGCCTTTGGTCCTCTAGTTGGACTGTGGACTATGCGCTTTGAGGCCAAGCATAAGTTCTTCAAGCGTGTTGTGAGGTTCTCAAGCAATTTCAGGAATGTCTTGGCGTCACTTTCAACAAAACATCAGCTGATGATGGCTTACAATTGGCAAAGAAATATGGCTAAGCCTGCCCTGGTAACCAGTAAAGTGTCATCTTTGCCTTTGGAAGTACTACATGTTGACATCCAGGAGTCTGTAAAGAAACTGTTCCCTCAGCTAACAAGTGTACAGTTGTCAAACACTTTGACATACCATGGAACAAGGTATTCAGCTGGGATGATCTTGACGTATGGTTCTACAGGAGGGCTCCCAGACTTTGTAGAGATCATACAGATGTTGATCTTGGAAAACAGTCTTTACTTCATTGTCAAAAAACCCAATGCTTGGTACCTGGAGCACCTCAGATCTTTTCTGTTGGAAACCTGTAATGAAGTGGATCTTGTTCATCACCTCAGCCTTCAAGATGTCTATCCACTTGCAGCTTACAGACTTGCAGGAATGCGTGTGGTTACACTGAAACGTTACATTTGTTGTACATTGTAGATTCTATCTTTTCCCTCTATCATAAACTGTAGAGTGTTGGTGATTTTGTGAATTGGCTTATTTACAAAAAACGGATGCCCACACATCACTTGTTTAAGAGGGTTTGTAAATTTGATGCTTAATGGAGGTATAACCTTTATTTTTTTAAAGACTATTTTCTTCTCACTAGGCCACCTGACATGGATTCAGCAATACTCCGGATCCTCTTTGGTCACAGAATAGAGAAACTGACTCTTCCTTACGGAATAAGGAAGTTTCAATACTCTGTTGAAACCGAAATGATTCTTGAACGAGCAAATTAAGTTTATAGAAAAGAGGGCACACTGCTGACTGTGCCAAACATCAAGTCAGACATACTTGAAAAGCTAGCTCAGTCCATACATACACTCCCTATCCATCACTCCAGAATCGCCTTTCTGTCGCTGAAGCACTTATCAAGGCGCACCCATGTCTGAAGGATCCGGGGAGCTCTTCAGGCGTCATTGGTTGGCAGAATAGTATTAAATACAAGATGGCCAACTACCAAGTTAAGAGGCTTTGGTATTCCAGATGTTACATGCAATGCTCTAAAACATAAATGCCCTGCTGACAGGAAGTCTGCCAAAAATGTGAAAAAGGCAAAAAGAGCAGAGGTTAATTATCTGCCACCCTACCCAGCTGGTGAAAATGAGCAGAGCTTGGAGAAAGTAAAGGAAGAGCTGGTCACAGAGTCAAAAAAGAAGAACAACGAAAATGTAGTCAAAGATCAAATGAGCAAAACATTTGCCCTCAGACGGCATGAAATCATCAATCTGTGTCCAACTGTTCGAGCCATGAAGGACCGCTGGCCTGCCCTTTTTGAACCCTTATCAAGTAAGTTGGAATTTGTAATTCCAGTTAAGAAATAATGAAAATGTGAAACTGACGACCCTGTATGGGATTGCTTCCAAATAATTTTGTCAAATTGACTTCAAGATGTAAAAAAATACTCTTACTTTGGTATTGAATGTTAGACAATTTATATGAAAGAGGTTTAAGAGGCTAAAAACTGATGTGATACCTTTGTCTCTTTTGTTGCCTTTGTGTTTCAGATCAATGCAGAATTTCAAAGAACAACTACTGTACTTCTGGAACCGAAATTTATGTCTGCGTTAGACCGTCACACTCCCAAGCTACTGACGCTATTTCGTGCCAAAGGTGGAGCACTTGGAAGAAGACTGGAGATCATAATGGAACTGCTGCAGGTACAGTAATTTTCAAAATTAGAAAAGCTTTGTTCCATAAGATTTCCAAATTATATGAATAAGGACATCAAACTGAAAGATAGACCATTGTCCTCCAGAGCTGCTGCCCTATTTTAGAAAAGGAAAAACTAATAACAGCTCATGCCTTTAAGATGCCGTTTTTTTTTTTTGTTGTTTTTTTTTGTTATACAAATCAGAGGCAAGGCAATTTTATTTGTATTTGTTTATTTAGTTTTTAGTGATTGACTTATCAGTTGTTGCATTTCTCCCCAGGACTCAGTTCACTCTTCGACTGAGAGGACCAGAGAGGTTGTTCTTCGGTGTCTTATAGAATACCTTGGACAGAATGTTAATGTAAATCTTTGATAAAATTATATGTAAATGTTAATGTAAATCTTTGATAAGATGTCTAATTATATGTAAATGTTACATTAACATTTACATATAATTTACATTAACTTAATTCAAGGACCATATTTCCTTGAATTAATATTCAAGGAAATAAATATTTTTAAATTTATTTCCTTAAATTAATATTTAAGGAAATAAACCATATTTCCTTAAATCCTCAAGTAGGTGCATGATCTAGATATGTGACCTTTGTTTTTTGTAGTATTTTTTTTTTTAATAGCTTTAGTGCTTCTTGTCATATATTCTCTAAATCTCTGAACTCCACTAGATGGATGAAGTTACTGTACATGTACATAGAGAGGTATATAAGAGTAGAACAGCATAAATCCCTCATTACAATGGAAGAACATTTTTGTAGACTACAAAACATCAAAATAGAGAAGAAAACAAAAATGACAATTTGAACCCAAGGCCTGCGAGGGGAAAAAAAAAAAAAAGAAAGAAAAAAAAAAAAGATTTATAAGCTATGAAAACAATAATGAATGTATGTGATATGCTTGCAATATATTTCTGACAGTTTTATACTAAGACAATAACAATTTCATGTTGCAGGACACTGAGAACTTGGAGGAAATTGAACGGGTCATAATGGCCATTACTGTGACCCCAAAGCCTGGAGCTTCTACAAGCAACAGCCCAAAGAACATTGGGATCGTCATAGAGGGTGTGGAAGTCATCACAGGACTTGGAGATATTGCAAGGGCTTGCTCTCTCCTCCTTGGCTTGACCTACGCGCTGAATCTCGATTATCCCAGACAGCTGAAATACACCTTTGAGGTGTTCCAAAAACTTTTCTTGGAACTGGATGATTAAAAAAAATAAAAATACATAGCAATATTTGCATATGATTTACAGTTTATTGTCATAAATATCAAAAATATTAAAGGTGTGCATCATTCATGAGACCTGGATGAACAATGTACAGTTGGTTTTATGACTGTAAGTCATTGTCTTCAAATGCTATTGAAGTTAGAAACGTTTATGCCAATGTCGCATGTCATTTTGAGGCGGTCCCTAAATATGCGAATATCGAACGTCCAACGTCAAACCAACTTCATGCCAGTGCAAAAAACCATGTACGTGAAACCAGGCGTAGATATTTTTTGTTTAGAATAATTAACATACTATCCCTATATATTAAAATATAATAGATATTGTATTGACATCGAAATCGATTCACAAGCTCGATCTCACTCCAAGCTAAACTCAAAAGTTGGCAGCCCTGGTAGATGGTGATGTAAGTTTTTCTAACGGCAGGAAGCACATATTAGTATAGTATGCTCATGCAACATTTACCATATCTTTCTTTAGTAGAAGTAGTAAGAGTAGTATGCTGTTCCGATTTCAGCAACTCACACCTGACCCAAGCGTACCGAGAAGAGGTCTATTGAACCTCTCCACCGGGTGATAAGGCGTAGTCCTGACCTTGTCAGCTCCAATAAGGGCACACAACTCTCTGATGGTGTGGGATTCAAAAATCCTTTCCTTGGTCACTAAAGAGGCGACTTGGGAACCCATAATGGACACTGAAATTCTCCCAGAATGCCTTTGTGATGGTCTTAGCTTTCTAGTCTTTTGTCGGTACCACCACAGCAAATTTGGTAAAGTGGTCGATCATGACCAGCATATTTCTGGTGTCATGATTGTCAGGCTCGAGAGACAAATAATCCATACATCCTAACTCAAGGGGATAAGTTGTCTGTATGGATTCCATGGGAGCTGATTTTTGAGGGCTCGCTTTCCTCCTAAAACATCTCTTTACTATACTGGAACTTTACTATACTGTCCTGTTGTCGAATGCGTCGCGTCTGAACGCGTTGTTGTCTTTGGAGCTCCATCGATTTGATTTATAATTCTTGATTTTACTCTTTAAACTTACTTACAACAAACATTTTCTACTTTTCCTCACTGAGAAGCACTACTGCTCAAACCTCATAGTTACAACGCGAACTGTTGAGCAGATGCGTCTCAAGCCTATTAGTGATCCAACGCTGGATACTCCTATAGGTTACTCCCGTGGATCACGGCTGAACGCATCTTCTTAACACTCACTTACAAAAATTTTCGCCGATCGTGCGTCTACTCTACACCCGTAGCACTAAAAAGACGGATTATAGCTAAGACTTCAGTCAGAAATTAGTATTAATATTGATAGCATCACTGGTAGCGTCGTTGCTAACTTACTGTCCATCTGTTAAAATGGCGAATATATCAGATGTAAGTAGTCTACCTTTTGGTGCAGGTGAGGACACATTTGAGCTGCACGCGGTGCAGTCTGAGCTGGAAGCTGTTGAGAAACAGATCCACGACCTTTTAGTGAGACAAGCCGAGCTAAGAGACCGGCGGTTAGCTCTTGAAACATCACGCGCCGATGCTCACAAATCAGAGATTAACGTTACTAACCCGCTGACTCCGACCTTGTCTACTCCGTGCATTACTCCGCATCGGTCCCGAGCGCCGAGGTCGCGATCAGCCATGGTCTCGTTCACTCCGGCTCCAACACGCCACCACGAAGCCTGGATATTTCCATTTTCGAGTTATCCACACAAAACCGCTTCTCCCCTCTTCGTGAAACAGAACGCGATGCTGTGATCATCGGCGATTCCATTGTTCGGCACGTCCACGCTACATTAGGTAAAAGTAAGGTGCACAGTCACTGCTTTCCTGGTGCTCGTGTTTCTGAAATCGCTGCTCACGTTCCCGAGATTCTGAACGATAACGAGCGCGTCGGAACTGTGGTCTTGCACGCGGGAGTGAACGACATCAGGCTGCGCCAGACGGAAGTTCTGAAGAAAGACTTCAGGAATCTGATCGATACGGTACGCAGCACATCGCCTGATATAACGATCATTGTGTCAGGACCGCTTCCCACGTACCGTCTAGGACATGACAAGTTTAGTAGATTATTCGTGCTAAATGAATGGTTAACGTCATGGTGCAATGAGCAGAAACTGCTCTTTGTAAATAATTGGAATCTGTTTTGGGAGCATCCTAGGCTTTTCCGTGCTGATGGCTTACACCCAAGCAGATTCGGAGTGGATCTTCTGTCGGATAACATCTCCAAAATGTTAAATACCTTTTGACTAGTAACCAAAAGTCCAAATCATACGTCTCTGCTGCACCAAATTAACTGATATAAATACTATAAATACTAGTGTAGAACATTGCATAGAAATTGTGTCTATTCCTCGTTTAGTGCGATCAAATAATAAATCTACTGCAGGATCTAGGAAAAATCTAATTGTTATTAAAACAGAAAATGTTGCTATTAGTAAACAAAAACAATTTCTAAAGCTAGGTCTTTTAAACACTAGATCACTCACACCTAAGGCAGTTATTGTAAATGAAATAGTCACAGATAATAGCATCGATGTACTTTGCCTTACTGAAACCTGGCTTAAACCAAATGATTATTTCGGTCTAAATGAGTCTACTCCATCAGGGTACTCCTATAAGCATGAGCCCCGTCTGATTGGTCGTGGCGGCGGTATTGCAACAATCTATAGAGATTTTCTTAGTGTTACTCAGAAAACGAGTTATAAGTTTATTTCATTTGAAGTACTTGTACTAAATGTTACGCTCTTAGATGCTAGAAAAACATCCCTATTATCTTTAGCCTTGGCTACCGTATATAGACCGCCAGGGCCTTATGCTGATTTCCTAAAAGAATTTGCAGATTTTCTCTCAGACCTATTGGTCAATGTCGATAAAGCATTAATTGTTGGAGATTTTAACATACACGTAGATAATCAAAATGATACATTAGGGGCTGCGTTTATAGATTTATTAAACTCCTTTGGGGTTAAGCAAAACGTTACCGGACCAACTCATCGTTTTAATCATACACTCGATTTAATTATATCACATGGAACCGATCCAACCGATATAGATATCATTCCACAAAGTGATGATGTAACTGACCATTACATGGTAACTTGCATATTACGTACCCCTGTAATATATCATGCTGCGCCGCGTTATCGATTAGGCAGAACAATCCTTCCATCCACCATAGATAATTTTTCAAATTGCTTATCAGATCTGTCTCAGCTGCTGCCTGAACCTAAACAAACAGATGAACTAGAGGAACTAACCAGCACTATGAGCACCATTCTCTCTGGAAAATTGGATATTGTTGCACCTATTAGACTAAAAAAGGTCAGAGAGAAAATTAAAGCACCATGGTACAACAATACTACGCGTGTCAGGGCTGAGCACCTCCGCAAACTAATAGAAAATAACCAAAACAATCCTAGGTTTTTATTTAACACCGTGGCTAGACTAACAAATAAACAAGCGTCCACCTGAACAAAATATTCCGTTACAGTTTAGTAGTAATGATTTCATGAATTTTTTCACTGAGAAAATAGAAAACATCAGAACCACAATTGTAAACGTTTAATCCTCAATCGCGCCTTATAACTCAGCCTCGATTATCACCCCGCAAGAACAATTACAGTGCTTTACAACTATAGAACAAATAGAGTTAAATAAACTTATCACTTCCTCTAAAACAACAACATGTTTATTAGATCCCATACCAACTAAACTACTGAAAGAAGTGTTACCTATAGTGGAAGAGCCTCTCCTCAATATTATTAACTCATCTTTAACTTTAGGTCATGTTCCAAGAACATTTAAACTGGCAGTTATAAAACAACTCATTAAGAAACCACAATTAGACCCAAACAACCTAGCAAATTATAGACCCATTTCAAATCTTCCTTTTATGTCCAAAATACTAGAAAAAGTTGTGTCTGCCCAACTAGGCTCATTCTTACAAGAAAATGACATCTATGAAAAGTTTCAGTCTGGATTCAGGGCGCACCATAGCACTGAAACTGCGCTCGTTAAAATCACAAATGATTTACTCTTAGCTTCTGACCAAGGCTGTATCTCAATATTAGTTTTACTTGATCTTAGTGCTGCGTTCGATACTATAGATCACACAATACTCTTAGATCGACTACAAAATTATACCGGTGTTCAAGGACAAGCATTAAGCTGGTTCAGATCATACCTATCTGACCGATACCATTTTGTCTATTTAAATGGAGAAAAATCGATCATAACTCCAGTAAACTATGGAGTGCCGCAAGGATCTGTGTTAGGCCCTCTATTATTCTCAATATATATGCTGCCACTTGGAAATATTATAAGGAAACATGGATATATATTATGATACAGCTAACTCATAATGAAAAGTCTATTCCTCATGGTTTATGTTTATGTATTAGGATACAATAGTGTTTATTGAATACTGATATTAAACCTGAAGCCTCAATCCATTCTGACAGTAACTGAGAGACCATTGTTATGATAGCATGATTTATGATCTCTTTCAACAAAAGGAAAATGTTTTACATTTACATTTCTAATACATGATATTTCATCCTGTAATCTGATGTTATTCTGTTTGCAGCTCCGTTGACTCTGGATCCAAATACAGCAGCTCCTTGGGTCACACTCTCTGCTGATCTGACCAGTGTGTCTTTCGTTGATGTATATAAAACACTTCCTGATAATCCAGAGAGGTTTGATGATTACCCATGTGTCCTGGGATCTGAGGGCTTTAACTCTGCTGGGATGTGGAGGTTGGTGGCAATACAGACTGGATTCTTGGAATAACCACAGCATCACACCAAAGGAAGGGAACAGTTTTCTTTAAGTCTAATGTCTGGCGTGTGCGATACATGAACAGCAAATACAGCTCAAAATCCCCAGAGCAACCCGACACTGTCTTTACTGTTAAGCAGAAGCTTCAGCGTGTGAGAGTTCAGCTGGACTATGACAGAGTTGAGCTGGACTATGACAGAGGAACAGTGTCATTCTCTGATCCTGTAACTAAAAACTGTCTGCGCACATTCAGGACATCTGTCACAGGTCGGGGTGGGCCAAGCCAGACTGCACCCACCCCTGGAGACCGGGTACCACCTCGAGGAACGTGTCAAGGACCAGACAGACAAGGGAATAAAGGAATAACAGTTTTCTTTATTAAGTTAAAAGCAGTAATTTGAAAAGTCCTAATTAAAATCTTCTTCTTGTCGCCAGAGGGAATTCGATGGCCCCCCTGGACCGTAGAGGGGAGAATGATCGTGGCGGGCCTGCAGCTCGTTGGAGAGGGATCAGAGGGAAACTCACACCGTCTAGGTAGGTCACTGGGTAAGTACTCTTTACAGGACTCAAGAGGAAGTCGTGGTTATACGGACCCCATTCGGACTGGAACCAGGTAAGTATTCACGGGCGGGAGTGGGACAAGTCCCGGATGCTGCCCCAGAGGTAAGTACCCAGGGAGTGGTTGCCTCAGACTCGGACGAAGCACAGGGACACAGGTGGCGAGCGGACCGGGCCAGGAGGGGAAGCAGGTAAGTATATCCCGGTAGGTGTCCTCTATGCCGGACCAAGTAGAACGGGGGCCTTTAGCCGGGACGTGAGGGAACCTTGGACAACAGGAAGACACTTCGATCGAGGTACGTGCCGCAGCTATTCCCTTTCCTTCTCAACAGGGACAACGGCTTGCAACGAGGGCATGGAGGGCCGCCAGGCAGGAGAACACTTTGAGCGAGACGCTCCCCCTCGGCTGTGCACTGCAACAATACAACAGGGTTCAACGGTTCAACAGTATACGAAGCGCTCGACAGTGATACCTTCTCTCTTTCTGAACAGGGCGGAGGCCTTCAATGGGGCATATGAAGACCACCAGGCGGGGAGGACACTTCGAGCGAGACACTCCACTTCGGCTGTGCGCTGTAACCAGGTAGCAGGGTTTAACTGTTCAACAACATATGAAACATTCAGTTGAAATACCTTCTCTCTTTCTGAACAGGGCAGAAGCTTTCGATGGGGCGTATGAAGACCACCAGACGGGGAGGACACTTTGAGCAAGACACTCCACTTCGGCTGTGCGCTGTAACCAGGTGGCAAGGTTTAACTGTTCAACAGCATATGAGACATCCAGTTGAAATACCTTCTCTCTTTCTGAACAGGGCAGAAGCTTTCGATGGGGCGTGTGAAGACCACCAGGCGGGGCGTGTGAAGACCACCAGGCGGGGAGGATACTTTGAGCGAGACGCTCCACTTCAGCTGTACACTGTAGCAATGTAACAGGGTTTAACTGTTCGACAGCCGATGAAACATTCAGCTGAGATACCTTTTCTCGTTCTGAGCAGGGCCGAGGCTTCCAATGGGCATGTGGGGACCACCAGACGGGGACGATACTTTGAGCGAGACGCTCCGCTTCAGCTGTACACTGTAACAATGTAACAGGGTTTAACTGTTCGGCAGCAGATGAAACATTCAGCTGAAATACCTTCTCTCGTTCTGAACAGGGCAGAGGCTTCCAATAAGAACGTGTGGAGACCACCAGGCGGGGAGGATGCTTTAAGCGAGACACTCCGCTTCAGCTGTACACTGTAACAATGCAACAGGGTTTAACCATTCAACAGCAGATGAAAAATTCAGCTGCAATACCTTCTCTCGTTCTGACAGGGCAGCGGCTTTCAACAGGAGCGTGTGGAGACTAACAGGCGGAGAGGATACTTCGAGCGGAACGCTCCACTTGGACTGTGCGCTGTAACGATGTAGCAGAGTTTAACTGTTCAACAGCATCTAAACCATCCAGCATTAACAGAGCCAGGCTGTCTCAAATTGGTAAGTTGGGCGCTTGATATATCAAAACCCTTCCTTGGAGACAGCGGGTGAAAGACTGTAAGGAGAGAGTGCACAGCAGACTACTATTACTTCTCCACATGCTAAACTTCACTCCATAACACAAACCGTGTGAATCGTCACTTCAGGCACTGCATTCCACTCGCACACCGTGCATTCGGGCCAGCACTCACCCACCGGTCTTTCTCCCACCAGATCAACTCTCGTCTCTCGCAAGGGCTCAACTTCTCTCCGGAGACAGCAGAAGACGGGTGCAGCGATCGTCACATTCAGCGAGGAGTGGACAAAAGTTGGAGACAGATCAACAATTCACTCGGTGTACTAGTTCACTCGTGCCACACGCTTTCCAAACTCTCAACACCACTTCAGTGTTAGTGCATATAAACAACGAATCCGATACTCATCACTTTATGTCTTTCCCACTGCTGACGATATCCCTTGGGTTTTCGTTGACAAATACTTCACTCTCTTCTTTCCACTTCTCAGCTTCAATCTTCGCCCGCTTCACAGCCCAGCCTCAAATACAAAACAACCCGTCGACAAAACACAGTATCTCACGGGAGGAGAACCACACGACAGTCTGCTTCCTCTCTATTTTTAAAGCCCCATCTGAATACGTGTCCCTCTCACAACGCTCTCTGTAATTACTCCACACCTGCTGTCAATCGGGCAATTGGCCTTGCTGCCATGCAACAGATTCGCAGTGCAATAGGTCTCCAAATAACACTGCATTCACAAGGACTTTAGTCTTTTTTCTAATTTTTGTCACACCGTGACATACCCCCCTGCCAAAACGTTCTAGTCCCTAGAACGGGATCTGGACACCCAATCTCCATACCTGGCTGGGGGTTGTCCCCGGTTCTCCCGTTGGGACCGTCTCGGCGGGGAATTAGGTTCCTTGGGCCTTGGCCCTATCCCCAGTCTCCGAGGGACCACAGCCCACCCCACCACGGGAGGCGTCCACACTGGTCTAGTCGGAGGTCTCTCTGCAGCAGGTTTGGGATAATTTGGACAAGGGCGCATCAGGTTTCGGTGGAGCACCCGCTCTGGACCTGCTCTCCCTTCGGGACGGATGGCATACACAGGCTGATCGAGATGCGGCTGTCGTTGGACCACATACGGCTGGGGCTCCCATTGATCACTGAGCTTACCCTTTCCTTGTCGTCGGTTATCTCGCACCAGAACTCTCTCGCCAGGCAGTAGCGGTGCACTTCGAGCCGTACGGTCATACAACCTTTTGTTCTTGGCTGCAGCTTGGTTAATTCGGTCCGAGACCCGTTCATAGGCCAGCTGAAGGCGTTGATGGTGTCTGGTCACCCACCCCGTTACGCTGCCTCCCTCTTCAGCGGCCGCAGTCCCCAGCAGTAGATCAACTGGTAGCCTCACATGCCTTCCGAACATCAGGTAAGTCGGTGCGTAACCGGTCGTGCTGTGAATGCTGTTGTTGTACGCCTGTACCATCGCCGGGAGGTTGTCAACCCAATGTCCCTGTTGGTCACCTTCCAAGGTCCCCAAGAGACCGATCAGCGTCTGGTTAAACCTCTCACACCCTCAGTTCCCTTGAGGATGATAGGGCGTCGTATGGGTCTTCCTACATCCATACAGTTGGCACAACTCATGCACTACCCTGGATTCAAAATTTGGCCCTTGATCCGAATGGAACACTTCAGGACACCCGAAGGGCTGGATGACGTACCTCCACAGGGCATTAGCGGTGGTGATGGCGGTTTGGTTCAGAGTTGGGATGGCCCAGGCATATTTAGTGAACAGGTCCGTGATCACTAAGATGTTTTGAATACGGTCGACCGGCCTACCCAACGTCAGATAATCCATAGCGATGATATGCATCGGTGCTTTGGCTCGAATAGGGACCATTGGAGCTCGAGGCTCTTTCCTGGCTTTAAACAAGGTACAGCGCGGGCAGCCCTGCAGGTAAGCCCTCGTAGTCCCCTCCATCCCAGGCCAGTAGAAGTGGCGTCGCAAGAGTGCCGTCGTCCTCTCCTGCCCTTGATGACCAAGCCTGGTGTGATAAGCCTCCAGCAGAGCATGACACCTCCCCTCGGGGACCACTACCTGACAGACCGGGTCACCCGAGTGCGAGTCCTGGAGGGACCGACAAATCACCCCCTCCTTCAGATGGAGCCTCTCCTTCTGGCCCAGCAGGCCTCTCACAATTCGGGTTTGAGCCCGGCGTTCCGTGCCCTCCGGCCAATTGCCCTGTCCCAACCAGGCCCGGACCAGTAACAGGTCCTCATCCTCACCCTGCAACATCCTCCAGCGCTGTGGGTCCCATCCCCAACTTGCAGGCGGCTCCTCCGGTAGTTGTCCCGGTGCCGCCACAATGCCCACCATCATTCCCTCGTCCGGTCTGCCTCCAGCATGGATCTCGGATCTTCCGGCCTTCCTTCAGGCCACCTAGACAGCACGTCAGCGTTGGTGTGTTCCCTTCCTGGCCGGTACTGAAGCTGATAATCGAAGTTGGCCAATTGCGCCACCCACCTCTGCTCCACCGCCCCCAGCTTGGCGGTTTGCAGATGCACCAGCGGATTGTTGTCGGTCACCACGGTTACCTTTGCTCCCCATAGATAGTCTTTGAACTTCTCACTGAGCGCCCACTTCATGGCCAGTAACTCAAGCTTGAAGGAACTATAGTTGGCATCGTTCCTCTCCGCGGGATGTAAACTCCGACTAGCATAAGCAATAACTCTCCTCCTCCTGTTGTTTCTGAGATAAGACAGCCCCCAAGCCCAGATGACTAGCATCAGTGCAAAGAATGAAGGGCTGTGTGAAGTCGGAATGGGTGCTTGTAATAACTCCTGCTTGAGCCTCTGGAAGGCGGTCTCGCATGCCGGATCCCACTGAATCGCCGGGGACCCTCGGCCCCTGGCGTGTCCCATTCCACCCAGCAGCTGGTTCATGGGTTTGGCGATCTTAGAGAAATCTTTAATGAATCGCCTGTAGTACCCTACGAAGCCGAGGAAGGATCGAACCTGGTGCACGGTCTTTGGGGCAGCCCACCCTTGTACAGCCGACACCTTCTCTGGGTCCACAGCAATTCCTGCAGCGCTCACTATATGGCCCAGGAACTTTACATCCTTCCGGAAAAGTTGGCATTTATCCGGTTTGAGTTTCAGCCCGTATTTTTCAAGGGAGCGGAACACCTGCTCAAGGTGCTGAAGGTGAGACTCAAAATCGGGGGAATAGATAATCACGTCATCCAGGTACACAAGAGTGGTATCCATCAGCTGGCCCCCTAGACAGCGCTGCATTAGCCGTTGGAATGTGGCAGGGGCGTTGCAGAAGCCGAACGGCATCCGGTCCCACTCATATAACCCAAAGGGGGTCGTGAAGGCCGTCTTCTCCCGGTCCCGCTCGTCCACCTGTACCTGCCAGTATCCGCTCGCCAAGTCCAGTGTGGAATACCAGGCCGCTCGTGTAAGACTTGTAAGGGAATCCTTGACTCGAGGCAATGGAAAAGCATCCCGCTTCGTCACTCGGTTCAACCTCCGATAATCCACACAGAATCTCCATGCACCTGTCTTCTTCCTCACCAGAACGATCGGGGCCGCCCAAGGGCTGCTGCTCTCGCGAATGATCCCTCCATCCAGCATCCCTCGCAGAAGAGCACGAACCTCAGAGTATAATGTCGGGGGTACCGGTCGGTAGCGCTCTCTACTAGGCGTAGCTTCTCCAGTGGGAATTTGATGTTTCACGATGTTAGTACACCCATAATCCTCGTCATGGGTGGAGAACAACTGTGGCCATCTTGATAGGAAAGCCTCGAGCCGTCTTGTCTGATCCTCCTCCAGCCCTTCTCCCCGTAGGGACTCCCCTCCGAGGTGGGCCGGCAGTCCTTCTCCAGCCTCTTTTCTGTGCATCCCCGGCTGCGCCAAAGCAACCTCCACTACGGTTGGGCCTACTTGGCTGAACTTGACTCCTCCTGGCTCTTGCACTTGCTGGGGTTTCACCAAGGTAACTCAGGCCAGACACTGATGACGATACAGTTGGATTGGGAAAGGATTCGTGTTCCGGACTCTCACCCGGATTCGGCCTCCTTGGGCGGATGCCAGTCCTCTGGCCACCTCCACCTTAGGACCATCGTTGTGCGGTTCCACCAGCACCCACTCTTCCGGGTGGTAAAGTCTAGGGGGCACCCTGACCCAGACCATCGCCTCGCTTCGAGCCGGGATGGACAAAGCATAGCGGCAAGCCACTCTTCCAGTGCTCTCCCGGTCCTCCTGCTGTTCGGTCAGGTAAACTCGGCGACAGTCAGCTCTAATGCGCTCCCATTCTCTGCCCTCAGGTGTCGCAGTTGCTCGGGCCGGCCTACTCTGGAACAGCTCCTCCCAGCATTCGGAAATGACATTCATGCCCAGCAGGGCGCGATGAGACCCCAGGCACGCGTCACGTACCACCACCACTCCCTTCTGGGGTATAACCATGCCATGAATTTCTAGGTCTGTCACCACGTATCCCACGTACGGGATGTCGAGACCATTGGCCCCTCGCAGAGTTAACCAGGGGGCTTCAGTCGTCGGCCGGCCCTGGGTGCCGAATAGTTCCTGGACTAGGCTCTCCGCGAACAGAGTGACTTGTGACCCCGTGTCCAACAGACACTGCACCTTCTTGCTATTGACTTGAACCATAATAACCGGACAACGGCCCACCAGGCGTTCCTTAGACAGTTCGGGAGACGAGGGGTCTGAAAAGGGGGTCCCGACCACTTGACCCACAGTGGCCGGAGACTCTAAAAACCCCCTTGCGAAGTGCGTCTGGAGGGGCACTGACGAATGTAATGTCCGGCTTCTCCACAACTGTTACAGATAGGACGCCCCTGTTCGTCCCACTGGAATCGGGGACCCGTGGATCGGGTGAAATAACGCTCTGGGGGGCGACTCCCGTCAGAGTAGGCTCGCTCCCGCGGTGAAGGAAGTGAATGGAGGCGTTCTCGGCGGAGTTCTTCAATGACAGATTTGGACAGATCAGACATTTGTTCACGGATATCCCTTTTCAATTCTTCCCGGAGGGCATGCTTCCAATCGGAAGTAACAGGGGCAGAAGGCCCACTAACAGCGTTCGCAGCCAGACAGCTGGGAGGATCCACACCTTCGGTGTGATCACGCTCGAGGGCTAAAGCCTCTCGCCGCAGTTCTTCAAACGTGAGGTCAGGATTCCGTCTCAGTTGCACCCGCAGGCTCTGACGCACGGGGCCCTCCCGTAATCCTAACAGAAACTGATCTCGCAATAGGGTTTCCTCGTCCCCCAGGCCGTTATCCTGTCTTCCCCTTAGCCTGGTAAACTGTTCCCTCAGTTTCAACGCGAATGGCCGAACAGTTTGTCGAGGCCCTTGCCTACAATTAAAGAATTGTGTTCTCAGGACAGCTACCGGGGTGGTGTCTCCGTATTGCCCCGTGAGAAAATCAAAGATGGCTTGGACTGTGGTTCGGGTAGCTTCCGGCGCTGCCTGTACTCCTCTTCTTGCTTCTCCCTGCAAAGAAATTTAACACGAACTGTACCTTCTGAGGGGCGCTTAGCCCTTGGAGCCCTGCCAGGTATTCAACCTGGGTCTTCCATGCTGACAGGCTCAATTCTGACCCCGGACCTCCGTACTTCTGGGCCCACGGGGCCCCCATAAAGAAAGGCATGACTGGCTGTCGGGCCACTGGCTCTTCTTCTTCCATTTAGGTCCTTGATCGCTCCACTCGAGGTGGTAACCCTGCCGACTACGCCAAGTTCTGTCACAGGTCGGGGTGGGCCAAGCCAGACTGCACCCACCCCTGGAGACCGGGTACCACCTCGAGGAACGTGTCAAGGACCAGACAGACAAGGGAATAAAGGAATAACAGTTTTCTTTATTAAGTTAAAAGCAGTAATTTGACAAGTCCTAATTAAAATCTTCTTGTCGCCAGAGGGAATTCGATGGCCCCCCTGGACCGTAGAGGGGAGAACGATCGTGGCGGCCCTGCAGCTCGTTGGAGAGGGATCAGAGGGAAACTCACACCGTCTAGGTAGGTCACTGGGTAAGTACTCTTTACAGGACTCAAGAGGAAGTCGTGGTTATACGGACCCCATTCGGACTGGAACCAGGTAAGTATTCACGGGCGGGAGTGGGACAAGTCCCGGATGCTGCCCCAGAGGTAAGTACCCAGGGAGTGGTTGCCTCAGACTCGGACGAAGCACAGGGACACAGGTGGCGAGCGGACCGGGCCAGGAGGGGATGCAGGTCAGTATATCCCGGTAGGTGTCCTCTATGCCGGACCAAGTAGAACGGGGGCCTTTAGCCGGGACGTGAGGGAACCTTGGACAACAGGAAGACACTTCGATCGAGGTACGTGCCGCAGCTATTCCCTTTCCTTCTCAACAGGGACAACGGCTTGCAACGAGGGCATGGAGGGCCGCCAGGCAGGAGAACACTTTGAGCGAGACGCTCCCCCTCGGCTGTGCACTGCAACAATACAACAGGGTTCAACGGTTCAACAGTATATACGAAGCGCTCGACAGTGATACCTTCTCTCTTTCTGAACAGGGCGGAGGCCTTCAATGGGGCATATGAAGACCACCAGGCGGGGAGGACACTTCGAGCGAGACACTCCACTTCGGCTGTGCGCTGTAACCAGGTAGCAGGGTTTAACTGTTCAACAACATATGAAACATTCAGTTGAAATACCTTCTCTCTTTCTGAACAGGGCAGAAGCTTTCGATGGGGCTTGTGAAGACCACCAGGCGGGGAGGATACTTTGAGCGAGACACTCCACTTCAACAGTACACTGTAACAACGTAACAGGGTTTAACTGTTCAACAACATGGGAAACATTCAGCCGAAATACCTTCTCTCTTTCTGAGCGGAGCCGAAGCTTTCAATGGGCAGGCGGGGAGGATACTTTGAGCGAGACACTCCACTTCAACAGTACACTGTAACAACGTAACAGGGTTTAACTGTTCAACAACATGGGAAACATTCAGCCGAAATACCTTCTCTCTTTCTGAGCGGAGCCGAAGCTTTCAATGGGCAGGTGGGGACCACCAGACGGGGACGATACTTTGAGCGAGATGCTCCACTTCAGCTGTACACTGTAGCAATGTAACAGGGTTTAACTGTTCGACAGCCGATGAAACATTCAGCTGAGATACCTTTTCTCGATCTGAGCAGGGCCGAGGCTTCCAATGGGCATGTGGGGACCACCAGACGGGGACGATACTTTGAGCGAGACGCTCCGCTTCAGCTGTACACTGTAACAATGCAACAGGGTTTAACCATTCAACAGCAGATGAAACATTCAGCTGCAATACCTTCTCTCGTTCTGACAGGGCAGCGGCTTTCAACAGGAGCGTGTGGAGACTAACAGGCGGAGAGGATACTTCGAGCGGAACGCTCCACTTGGACTGTGCGCTGTAACGATGTAGCAGAGTTTAACTGTTCAACAGCATCTAAACCATCCAGCATTAACAGAGCCAGGCTGTCTCAAATTGGTAAGTTGGGCGCTTGATATATCAAAACCCTTCCTTGGAGACAGCGGGTGAAAGACTGTAAGGAGAGAGTGCACAGCAGACTACTATTACTTCTCCACACGATAAACTTCACTCCATAACACAAACCGTGTGAATCGTCACTTCAGGCACTGCATTCCACTCGCACACCGTGCATTCGGGCCAGCACTCACCCACCGGTCTTTCTCCCACCAGATCAACTCTTGCCTCTCGCAAGGGCTCAACTTCTCTCCGGAGACAGCAGAAGACGGGTGCAGCGATCGTCACATTCAGAGAGGAGAGGACAAAAGTTGAAGACAGATCAACAATTCACTCGGTGTACTAGTTCACTCGTGCCACACGCTTTCCAAACTCTCAACACCACTTCAGTGTTAGTGCATATAAACAACGAATCCAATACTCATCACTTTGCGTCTTTCCCACTGCTGACGATATCCCTTGGGTTTTCGTTGACAAATACTTCACTCTCTTCTTTCCACTTCTCAGCTTCAATCTTCGCCCGCTTCACAGCCCAGCCTCAAATACAAAACAACCCGTCGACAAAACACAGTATCTCACGGGAGGAGAACCACACGACAGTCTGCTTCCTCTCTATTTTTAAAGCCCCATCTGAATACGTGTCCCTCTCACAACGCTCTCTGTAATTACTCCACACCTGCTGTCAATCGGGCAATTGGCCTTGCTGCCATGGCAACAGATTTGCAGTGCAATAGAGACGGGTGTCCACTGGAGGTCTCCAAATAACACTGCATTCACAAGGACTTTAGTCTTTTTTCTAATTTTTGTCACACCGTGACACATCCTTCACAGAGACTGTCTTTTCATTCTTATATAATGAGTGCACAACTTCTCCTCTGAAGATCTTACCAGTTAAACTATTACAGCAGAAAATCACAGTTAAATCTGATTCTGCTTCTACAAACCCGATTCCAAAAAAGTTGGGACACTGTACAAATTGTGAATAAAAACAGAATGCAATGATGTGGAAGTTTCAAATTTCAATATTTTATTCAGAATACAACATAGATGACATATCAAATGTTTAACCCTCTGGGCTTCTTCGCCCGAAAACGGGCGAAAACTTGAACGTTTCGAATTGTTTAATTTTTTTGCTTCATCGGATGGGGGTGAAACTTGGTGACTTTTCTTTTATTACCTATATGAACACAAAAAAATCAAGGAGATGATTCTGATATGTTAAAGGGTCGTAAAAAAAAAAGTCACACTTAGCTTCCTCCCGCCCGAAAACGGGCGACATAGGAAATGAATGGGAAATACGAAAAAATAGGAAAACTCAGAGAGACTTTTGGTGGTACAAGCTACAGATCAGCCACTGTGCTGAAAAAAAGTGTACAGCAATGAAGGGGTGACACTCTAAAACATCAAGAGTGCAAAAAAGACACCCTCCCCCCCACACACACACACCCACACACACAAACACACACACACACACAGAGAAATGAACTGGTAAGACTGAAACAGCAAATTTTGCCCCAAACTATATAAAAATTATATAATCATAATAACTCCAAAACTATAGCAAGGAGAGTCAAAAGGTAGGTATCGTTTGAAAGAACTCTTTTTAAATTTTTTGAAAATATAAATTACATTACATTTGGACATTGTCCCGCCAAGAAACGGTGGATAAAAGACAATATATATATATAATTTTTATTATGATTTTGCATATCTTTCATATTTGTCATGGAATAACTCAGGAAGGAAATAAGGTAGGAGGAAAATTCTTTTTTAGTGAAGTCCCCCTACATGTTAGCTGCATTTGGATAAAAAAATAATAATTTTTGGATAAAGGAATCAAAAATTACAGCATTTTGAAAAGAGATAGCCTTTTTGTACACCCTTTCACACCTCCTCATGGGCAATTTTTTCTCCATGAAGAATATCTTGTCATAAAAGCAATAGATTATGTTAATTTTGGGCTCATTTTAATTGTAATAATATGCTGTAAAAAATGAAGTGCCATTTTCAATTATCTGAGAATGTTTCATGAGCTGTATGATGTTTTTGACACATTGCAGTACATTATTTTATAGATTATGAAAAAAAGAGAAATTCTATGTATCAGCAAATAACTCAGCAATACTTAAGAGTTTTTCAAAGTGGATACATTCACTGTAAAGTTCAGACTCTAAGCTTTCAAATGACATCAACTTTGTGTTTATCAAGGCAAGATTTTTGAAAAATATGGTAATAAATATTTTCGCAGCTAGGTGGCGCCTGCTGGCGGTACACTTGGTTTTAGAGGGATTACTCAGCACTAGTTAGGAATTAATACATTTAATTAGATGCATTAAAAAGCTGAGATTCTAAGCTTTAAAATGATATATAATTTGTGTTGTTCCATTCAGTGGTTGATTAGTAATAAATTGTTTTCTTTCCGAATGGGAATAAATCAAATAAATAAATAAAAAAGCTATAGGCCGCCTATGGGCGGTTATAGGACATGACACAAATTAATAAATTTTGAAGCCACTAGGTGGCGCTCTTCTCACTTGAAATATTTTTTTTTTTAGGCCTGCACTCTAATTTGATGTGAAATGTTGCATTTATTGAAAAATAAAATAAAATAAATAAAATAAAAATATATATATTAATTCTAATGGAAAAAATAGCTCATAAAAATTACATAATTAATACAAAGTATCATAAAAAATTCTAAAAATTCTATATAATAATCAGAAAACATTATAGAACAAAACAATATTTGAATGGTTATCCTAGGACAAAGTTAAGTACAATTTTAAGGCTTCGCCCGTTTTCGGGCGGGAGGAAGCTAAGTGTGACCCAATTATGAAGAAGCCCAGAGGGTTAAACTGAGAAAATGTATCATTTTAAGGGAAAAATAAGTTGATTTTAAATTTCATGGCATCAACACATCTCAAAAAAGTTGGGAACAAGGCCATGTTCACCACTGTGTGGCATCCCCTCTTCTTTTTATAACAGTCTGCAAACGTCTGGGGACTGAGGAGACAAGTTTCTCAAGTTTATCAATAGGAATGTTGTCCCATTCTTGTCTAATACAGGCCTCTAGTTGCTCAACTGTCTTAGGTCTTCTTTGTTGCATCTTCCTCTTTATGATGCACCTAATGTTTCTATGGGTGAAAGATCTGGACTGCAGGCTGGCCATTTCAGTACCCGGATCCTTCTTCTACGCAGCCATGACATTGCAATTGATGCAGTCATCAACTTTTTTATTCCAGACTCATGGTCCATTCAGAAGGCACAGACATGACATACAACATACATGAAAAAGAGAAAGATAAACATATACAAAGAAGTAAAAACAGGAGAAACAACAATAAAACATTTCTATAAAAGACAGTTATACCAGTGTTTCCATAGTGAAGATTGATATCGTATGGCACTAAACCCAGGATTTACTAGCAGCATAACAATGCTGTTCTTGGAGTCATTCAAGCGACAAATACATTTGTAAATGAGTCTCCTCAATAATGCCTGAAAGGTACTGACCCCTGCATTACAAAACAGATCACTTGCACTGGAGCTCCTGGGTTTGTTGAGCAGTATCCTCATACAGTCATTATAAGCAACCTTAAGCTTCTGCATACTTGCCTTTTTAAACTTAGTCCATAAAGGAGCAGTATACAAAGGAGTGCAATATGCTTTAAACAGGCTAATTTTGACGTCATCCATGCACATGTGGAATTTTCTTACCAACATGTTAGCTTGGGCATATAATATGCGACGCTGCCTGTACATATCCTCATCATCAGATAACTGATCTGTAATGTAATGACCCAGATATTTAATTTTATTACAGACACTCATCACTTGTCCTGACAGATAAAAGTCTGGAAAACAAAGATCTCTGTCCACTTTTGTCCTACATATCAATACAGCACTCTTTTTGGCATTGTACAACACATCATATTTCACCCCATATTCAGAGCAGATATTCAGTAGCTGCTGAAAACCAGCACTGCTGGGAGAGAAAATAGCCAAATCATCAGCATACATAAAATGATTAACCAAGGTGCTACCAATCATACACCCTGTTTTGCCCAGTATGTGGTCTGGCATTGTCATGTTAGAAAATGCAAGGTCTTCCCTGAAAGAGACGATGTCTGGATGGGAGCATATCCCAGATAGCAAAAAATATCCGTACATCTTCTTTTTACCGCCTGCCCTAAGCTGTCGGCTATAGGTGCGTCCCGCTGGCGGGGATGAAACGTTTGTCGCCGAATACATCACTCCCATTTCTTGCGAGATGCCGCCGGCGGGCCGACTGCTTTATTTTCTTTGACGGTTGCCTCCGTCTAATGGACCGCGGCCGGCTGGCGGCAGGCTGCTTTGGAATACAAGGATTTCTACTCTAAAATCGACCAGCCATGTTGGCTATGTTTGGCATGTTGGGAGTTAGAATGGAAGTGGAACTGACAGCATTTTAACTACTTTTCACATTTGAAGCGATTATAAAATCATAATAGCATAAAGGTGAATTATATCAAATATTAGTTTTTTTTTTTTTTTCTCCAAAGCCATTAGGGTTTATAACAGATTCTTGACTCTTGATTCCATGATAAGGTAAGGTTTAGGAATTGACATTTAAATTACTTTGAAACTCTGAAGCGATACAGTAATAGGCTATATTTAAAAAGTATCGAATTATTTTATGCACTTAGATGAAAATTTTTTACATTTCTTTGATTTATGCACAATTGAGACATGTACCAATAAACCAAAAATAATTCCTTTTATAAAACTTACTTGGCAATAAATATCTTTCTGATTCTGATTAGGTTTTAAAATAGATAGTTAATTCATGGTATGAACCATTAGCTGAATAAATTGAAGTTAGACTTTTCACTAATGCCTGGCTAAATCAGTGAACAGTGAAAGACATCTGCAACATGGCCAAAATCTTGGGTAGGCCTATACTTTATATTTTTTTTTTATTAATTTGCAACCATGGTAGGCCTAATATCTATCATAAACATGAAAATCTCTGTTTTGACCTGAAGGATAAACTCAATGAAAAAGCTAAAATCTCCTCTGGTTTCACAGCTGCGCTGGCAGATTTGTGAAATATTTAGAAATATTTTGTCTCGCTGCCATTCCAGGAAATTTCATTTATGTCTTTCCTTTTTTTTCCAACCTCGATTTTTAATTTATTTGACCTTTTACAGATATAAGGGATTAATTTGCAATTGCTACCTGTACAAATGTTTAAGAAAGTGTTTAAATCCCCGTAAAGGCAATGCAATGCAAAAAAAAAATCTAAACACATTATAAATGTTAGAAATGTATTACTAAAACACATCACAAAGACTGTGAACTGTGAAGTAGCCTACTGAATTGCGGAGATAGACTGTTTTATAGTTTTTCACCATTGGTCAGGATTTATTTGGGTGGGGCTAAAACGGTGGCTCGATGACGCACTGGAGCCACTGAGGCTAGCCCCGCCCCAAACAATATAACTAGAGCACATTTGCCGCTCAATCGCGTGTTTCTGTCAACTACCATTGTTTAAGTAAGTACATGTTTCCTTTTTGTGTAACGCAATATTATGTTTACATTGTTTTTAGTTTATCTTTGTTCTTGCCTTACTAGTCAAGCTAAAGTAAGGCTAAAGTAAGTTAGCTTTGTTCACAAAGTTGCCGCCATGTTACTATTAACTTTCTGAAATTAGTTTCTTCCAGGCGTTTAGTTTTTCTTTTCTTCTAAGATACTGTTTATACGAGTGTGAGTACAGTATGTGTTTTAAGTTAATTAACTACGTAACCAGTTCCTGAACTAACAGTTGTATGGACAATTATGCTGCCGCCAATGTGGTAACGTTAATGTGGATCCAGTAGTATAGCAAAACCTATGACAAGAAAGACTGATCAGTATAACTTGTGTTGTTTTCTAACTAAACAGAATGATGTATATACCGTTCACAGTGTTAGCTAACACATGCTGTTTCGCCTTTTTTACACACTTCACACAGATCAATCATGTTCTACATTTTATATATATATATATATATATATATATATATATATATATATATATATATATATATAAGTAGATGTGTATGGCATTATGCTATTCAAATGGAATGACAGATCTGTATTTTCTACAGGAGCCATCCGGAAGAACCCGGCAACCCAGGATGCCACTGATGAAGTGGTCCAGGTTAACGTTACACGTTACCTGAAAGGAGCATCTGACCGTGAGGGCAGAAAAAGGCGCCGCACAGCTGAGAGGGACCCACAGCCGACCCCTTAAACCTAGGCTGACTGTGACACCCCAGCTGACAACTGGAGCCCTTTATTTATCCTGCAGTCAGTAACATCAAGACCCCTAAAGAAGCCAGAAGTGTCAGACTACACTCACCCAATCCACACTGGAGGTCAGGGAAAACCGGAGAACCCGTAGTCAGGCTTGAACCACTGATTATCATGACTTGGACTGTCCTGCAATTCTTATCCCACTATGCCACGCAGACCCCAACCACTCCAGACATTCTGATTGGCTGTGTTCTCTACAGCCAGATTTCCTGCTGTTAATTGTATTTGTTCCCAATTGTACCCTGGTGAAAAATAAATATGTTAAGTATACTTGAAGCCAGACTAATTATTAGTATACTTCAAGTGTGTTAATGATTAGTTAACTTAAAGTGTGCTATTTTGAAACAACTAATTTTGTACTAAGTATATTTTAGTAGTAATTAAGTTGTAGTAAAGCATAACTTTAAATGTATTTAGTGTACTTTTGTGTACTAAATTGGAACAACTTTAAGTATATTTAGTATAGTTTAAGTATATGCCTGTGTAGGGACTAGTTACATACTTGATTAGTGTATTAAAGTGTACTTTATTTGTGTTACAAGTACATTACAAATTAATTACAAGTGTCTTCGAAACATACAAGAAATATACCGTAAATTTATTAAAAATATATACTAAGTATACTTGCAGCCACACTAATTATAAGTATACTTCAAGTGTGTTAAGGATTAGTTAACTTTAAGTGTGCTATTTTGAAACAACTAATTTTGTACTAAGTATATTTCAGTTGTATTTAAATTGTAGTAAAGCATAACTTTAAGTCTATTTAGTGTACTTTTGTGTGCTAAATTGGAACAACTTCAAGTATACTTAGTATACTTTAAGTATATGCCTGTGTAGGGACTATTTACATACTTGATAAGTGACAATAAAGTGTACTTTATCTGTGTTACAAGTACATTACAAAATCATTACGAGCAATATACAAGTCTATTATTTTTGAGTAATAATGATATTCTCCGTAATACCTTTGGCTTAATCCAAATACTACAAATAGCACACTTTGTCTTCAATAACAAATGCACATTAATAAACAAATATTACTTAGCTATACTTTGTACAATATAATTTAAAGCTATAGTAGGTAATGTTGGAGAGCTAGCAAGATTTGAAAGCGGCACCTCTTCTAAGCTCCACCCCCTCCCGTCAGTACTCCGTCCAAAGCTACGCCCCCACAAACATGAACGCGCATCCACAGTCGGAGTCAGCTGCAGGTCACAGGAAAGCAGAGTATTTTTGTCATGTTGGAATAAATATTTTGAAACGATAAATGCCTTTCCTTTACCATTTCAGCATAAACAAGCTATTACTTTTCTTACCTCCTTACATGCTAAATGAATAATGACAATGAATGTGGTATAACACTTTTTTATTTTATTTTTTTTTTAAAACGAACAAGAGAGACCTAAGAGAAATACTTTTTTACACAAGTATCTGTACTTTCGCTGCATTTGACTGTCATAAACAATCTGTATTTACATATAATAAATAATAAATAAATATATATAAGAAAAGGAGTGTCCAGGGATGGCTGACAGGTCAGGCTTTGCATGAGGCGTCGTCTGCTGTGGTGATCTACTCCTTTGGCAGTGATTTACCTTTAGGAAGAATATCACAATTACACATCTGACAATAATTACTGCATCTCAAAGACACACAATGAATGACAACAAAACTTTGTTTCCATTTCACACAGTAACAAACATTTCTTCTCGTAGCTAACAAAACACATATGCCACATCACCACAGTTGTCCCGTTTATAAGCAATATTAACGTCATTTTATCACAATTATAATGCAGACACTTGCGACTATGGCTGTGCAATATGTTCAAAATGGCATGTCCTAAAAGTCAGATAAGCAGACCTGTAACGCAACTGGCTTACACCGACAGAGAAGCTAATGTTAGCATTGGGCTAATACTAGCTACAAAAGTAGCTACGTGGCCTAACGTAACATATATCATGGAAATAACAAATCCCCCCCGAAGCAAAACAAATAATTACCTGTTCAGCAGAAAGAACGCAACCTCGGCATCGCTTTTCATCACTTTTGCTCCCTCAGTTGTCTCCACCATTCAAATGCTGCAATGTTGACTCGAGTTTGTCCTCTGGCTTTATCCAGTGCCTGTTTCGTTGCAGCCTTTTCTGCCTCCGATTTTCTTTTTTTTTAGGCTTTTTATCAGGGCGAGCAGTTGCCAGCAAAGCTGGCATTGGTAGATTTTGCTGCATTTTCTCTTCCATTGTGCCGCAAACTCCTGCTTACTCGGTGTAGTGAGCTGAATGTTTCCGGGAACGGTGACATGTGATGAGTGCACGCAGGGCAGCGCACGCAGTGGGGCTCGGGCACGAGACATGAAGGCATCTGATTGGTTCTTTACATTCGCACCGAATGGCAGTGATTGGTCAGAGTTTTTACTGTCCTGCAGCTGCTACAGAGGTCTGATTGTTTTCATTCCTTTTTCTGAACACATAATGTATTGACTACTCTCAGGCAGTGTTGTAATGTAACGGAGTACAAATACTTCGTTACTGTACTTAAGTAGAAATTTCACGTATCTGTACTTTACTTCGCTATTTAAATTTATTTCAACTTTCACTTTTACTCCACTACATTTCCTAGATAAAATGTATACTTTTACTCCGATATATTTCCACAAAGCATCTTCGTTACTCGTTACTACAAAATAAAATCAGAAGACGTGTGCGACTGCAATAAGGAAGGTTTGGCGACTACTGCTCCTAGATTGCATTACGCACGCTCCGCACGGCGCGCCCTCTATTTCAGCGTAATGGTTGTTTGTTGCCATGCCAAAGGAGGAGGAAGCACAACTGAAACCGCCATGGAAGCACAAGCACCTACTGGAGGACCTCCCGTTATCGTAGACGACCACCCTGACACAGAGCTGCCAACTCTCACGCATTCACAGTGAGACACACGCAATTGACACTTTTCACACGCTTTCACGCCACATATCCATTTTCTCACGCACAGAAAAATCGCGAAGCAAAGAGGACACGGAGACCGACAGACTAGACAGAGCAGGTTAGTTATGATAGAAAAAAATCTCAGCTTTTTATTACGAAATTCAAACAATAAATACCGTTTTGGCGCTTGTAAATGTGACGTGACAGATCCCTAGCGCACGTGAACCGATCATCTATACTAGCTAATAGTAAATAATAGGGGTGTAACGGTACGTGTATTCGTACCGGACCGTTTCGGTACAGGGCTTTCGGTTCGGTGCACGTGTGTACCGAATGACTGAATGCAATATTTTGTGTGCGGAACATAGGTACATTTTCGTGTTTCCACACGAACATATTAAGTGGCGGAAGTCTCCGCGTTCAGCGCAAATCCCGCCCTGCAGCTGATTCTAAAGTTTTATCCTCGTCACTGTAACCTAAACCAATGAAATCAACTGCAGGGCGAAAAAAAGCTTTTCCGCTCCGTGTGCGCCGCCGCACTCTCCGTTCCGCCCGCGCGGTGTGTGTGTGTGTGTGTGTGTGTGTCGGCCCGCTGCACTCTCTGCTCAATGTTCGAGCCGTGTTTGCGCTGCGTGTTCTGCTCTGTCGTTAACGGCCCAAACACTCCAATCATGTACCGATCACGCGCACTTGAAAAGCAAAGTCCGCTCAAATAAGGTGAAATTTCTCAGTAGTACACTTCTGTTTGCTGAGCTGGTATAGTCCAAGCGGCAACATTCTGATCTGAAAAATGAAGCCTACCCGGAAGTGCGAAAAACTGCAATACATCGAAAATCCGCTAGGGGAAGGTCCCAAAAGGGAGCAAATGTCCATAGCCCCCATGTTAAAATGTCCGTTTTCACAGCATAAATTCATGTTTTTACAGGTTGGTCCCATGGACTTTTATTGTATTTTTCGATAGCTTTCGAGTGCCTGACAACGGCGAGGGTAGTGAATTTTTTTCTAACTCGTTAGTTTAGATCGTATTTAGATATAAAATGTATGACAATAAGGGCGTGGTTAACTTTGATTGACAGCTTGATTGACAGCTGACAAGGCAGCGCCACGGAGAATGACAACATAAGAAGCGCCATTTTTTAATACAGTTGACATATAATACTACTGTTTCTGTATCATGAAATGTAGTTTTAAGAGTTTTTCAGGGCGAGAATGTAGTTGTTTAAAGCTCAAATCTGTGGTTTATTTAAAGATTTATGAAAATTGTATCCAGTTGATCCAGCGATGACCGGGTGCTCGGCGCGATGTACCCCGCCTGGAACGGTCTTACATCGGCTTGACGTTCTGAGGTTTGCCGCCAATGCCGCGGACTCTGGCGTCTCTGTAGTGGTTAAACATGAGATATAATTCATCTTGTGTGTATCTAATGGGCGATTTTTGGTCTCGTGAATCTATATTTTTTTCCCTGGGCAATCGTTTTGGCTGAGGGGAAGTTTCATAACTTTATAAGCTATTTAACTTTATGTATGGTTAAACTCGCGCTGACTTTGTATGTTTGATTGAATTGTTTGCTTTATTTGTATAGCTTCTTACACCTTTTACTTATACTTTTATAATGGCTAATATTGATAAAACTGAAATTTAACAAAAAGAGACTGGGTTGAGTTTTGTCATTTTAATACAACGAAGATGATCTATATGTTGTTTACTGCAAAATCTGTTGTTTAGTACAAATGCACATATTGCCTGGACCATAAAATGTTTAATATTTTTATATTATATTTAAAATGAAAAGAGGCAGATTTGTGTTATATTTTGTTTTGTTTTTCATAAATAGGCAAACGTTATGTGCAGTTGAATATAATCAATATGCGTTGCCTGAACCACATTTGTGTGGCTATAATGTTTAAGATTTCTTTAAATGAAAACGAAAAGAGTTAGTATGGTGTTTTATAACATATTTCGTTGCCATAGACTGTAAAAAAATAGTTCGTTGCCTGAAATATACCCGGAGTAGCAGAGCGAGCTGAGTGACGCGCGCTGCGTTAGAAGGTGGGCGGGGTTAGGATTTCCCAAGATTTTCCAAGATGGCGCCGCCCATACCCCCCATAAACGGCTTCAAACCCGTTCTTCAGAAAGTCTATGGGTGACGTCACAGACGCTTTGTCCATATTTTTTACAGTCTATGGTATAGTCATGCTGGCAACAATGGTAAAATGACCTGCTCTGATCACATGCTCTGGTAATAATAGCTTTGTAGGCTACTATAGCTTTGGACTATATTTTATTTTGATAATTATTAAAAAAGTGGAAAAAAAATCTTAAATTGATTATGTTGATTGATTATTGAAAAATAATAATACATTGATATATTTATGCTTAATATTATTTTAATATAGGGCTATTTTCTGTTCCTTTTTTCCCCATGTTTCATTTAATTAGGTGATTATAAGTTTAATTATTGATGATTACAAGCTTGGAGGAATTGCAATTAATTACAGCAAATTGTGCAATTAATTAGTTTTTTTTTTTATCGATCCCCAGCCTTAATTTTTAAATATGAGCAGGCCTACAAGCTGGGATTGGTAATGCTGCACTGTAATCATAGTTATTTATTTCGATTTTTCATTAAATTTATTATGTGATATTGGTTTGAGACTGAGAGTATTTTATTTAGTGGAGAACTTTGCAGCAGTATTTTATTTCTTATTCTTTTTTTTTTATTTTATATCTATTTTATTATATTTTATTAAAAAGTGTTTAAAAAAGTGCAAACAAATTGTTAAAAAAAGTTTATAGTAATAAACAACCTGCAGTTTAATGTTTGCATTTCTTCCCCTTACTGTACCGAAAATAAACCGAACCGTGACTTTAAAACCGAGGTACGTACCGAACCGTGATTTTTGTGTACCGTTACACCCCTAGTAAATAAACACGAATGAACAATGTTAAAAGAAACAGTACAACTTACCGAAATGTATATTCATCATACATAATATCGATCAATCAGTGTTTTTCAACCGCGGAAAGGGTCAGTAAAACACCTGGAGAACAATTATGTCACATAAATTTACCTCAGGAAAGCCATTTGATGACCATAATATAGGCTATAGCACGTTAGTTGGCTAGAAAAAAAGAGCTATAGAGAGTATTTAGCTAAATATGTGTACTATATTACATATTTATTATATTTTTACTTATATCATTAAATAAAGTTGTTATTATGATAAAAAACGCATTATATTTATATCTGTTAGAGCTCTCTGTATGTTTACAGCATAAGGTTACACATTTTTTTTCTTGAGAAAAATTAATGCCTATCTTGTGTACCTAATATTTATCCAAATTAGTCAATATTGCATATTGTGATGCAAGATTTTTTTTTTTTACATCCCAACAACTTCCCCACCCACCTCACAATAAAGCCACAATAAAGTTCACAATCAAAGTTCTAACCGTTTGCTTTAAAAAAAATTTTTACTTTTACTTCTACTTCAATTACTTAAGTACATTAAATATCAGAAAATTACTTTTGATACTTAAGTACAGTATATATCAGATACTTTAAGACTTTTACTTAAGTAATATTCTAAAAGGTAACTTTCACTTCTACCAAAGTCTTTTTCTAGTATGATACTTGTACTTTTACTCAAGTATTGCTTTCTAGTACTTTATACAACACTGCTCTCAGGATGGAAGGACCATTTCACCCAGTATAAAAAAAAGTGTTTCTGAACAGGATTACCTACCCTAGTGAGTGAACTTCCATTTTTGGCCATGCAATATAGCCAGTGTTTACTTGGCTGCATGTTAAACGGCCACTTGTGACATCACAATCCAGTAGCTGACATTTTCTTGTGTGTTCCAATGGTGTGATGTTGATGTAAAATTTGTAATGGATTTGTGTTTATTGTACATTGTGCCTATTTTTAACATTGTATAAACTTACATTAAAAATACTTAAATCACAATTACAAAAGTAGCCATTTGTACACTGCATACTCAAATCTATTTTAAGTAGATCAACATAAGTATGTTTTCTTTAAATACACAAAAACTTAAAAGGACTTGTAGTGTACTTTTTAGAAATATATTAAAAGTATGCTTGTTTTTAGCATTTTTTTTTTAAAGTGTATTTAAGCATACATTTATTATCAATGTACTTATAGTGCACTTGTTAGAATTATATTGAAAGTATGCTTGTTTTTAGCATATTTCTTAAAAATGTAATTAAGCATATATTTATTACCAATGTACTTATAGTGCACTAGTTAGAAATATAATAAAAGTATGCTTGTTTTTAGCATATTTCTTAAAAGTGTAATTAAGCATATATTTATTACCAATGTACTTATAGTGCACTTGTTAGAAATATATTAAAAGTATGCTTGTTTTTAGCATATTTCTTAAAAGTGTAATTAAGCATATATTTATTACCAATGTACTTATAGTGCACTTGTTAGAAATATGTTAAAAGTATGCTTGCTTTTAAATATATTTTTAGAAAATATACTAAAGTACTATTATTTTAAAGTGTGTTAAAAGTTGTATTATAAAAATAGATAAAAAGCATGATGCTAATATACTTTTAATATATTTAAAGATAGTAATTTTTTTTAAAATATATTTGCAATGTACTATTGAAAAAGGGAATATATTTCAAATATAATAAAGTATACTTTTTTTTCACCAGGGTAGTCATGTGTAAATTGAATGTTAAAATGTATATTATACCTGGTATCCTGCACATTCTTTGATACCAAAGATCTCAATTACTTAATATACAATTTGCTGCTTAACTATTCTATTTTTAAATATAGCTTGTAAATCCTTGATTATACCTCTAATACTTGATATCTGCACATTAAAGGGGTCATGACAAGGTTTTTTCTTTTATTTTATTATGTTCCCTTAGGTGCAATTATAGTATTACTATAGTTTTTTGGACAAAAAAAAAAAAAAAACATTTAAAATTGAGTGATTTATGACCGTTTCCCACCCTGTTTCTCATCCTCTGATTCAAACAGTCTGTTTTGGGGGTGTTTCCCCTTTAAGAGTTCAGTGTTAACGCCCACTGTTATGATTGGCTAACGTCAGTGCCTATGCATCAATTGTTAACGCCCCCTTGTCAAAACGTGCAGATTTTGCAGAGCTGTGTTTACCGTTACCATAGTAACGGGTGATGCGTGCGAGGCGATGGCGATTGCAATGCTGTTTGAGTCGGAATCAGAGGAAATGAACCATCAACACAACTAAGAATGCATCAGCCCGTCCACATAGAAAGTGTGAAACTATTTTGTCAGTTTGACAGCCTACATCTTTTAATAGCCTACGGGGCATGAACATGACGGTCATGAAAACAATAAGTAGGCTAAACTAAGTAAAAACACGGTGATTATTCATAATGAATTAAACTGCAATTAACGTTTTAAAACAGTTAAGTTTTAAATAGCCTACATTACTTACAGTTTGCATCGTCGTTGTTGAGCCCAGAATAGTCCACACGGCCTTATCTTATACAAAAGTTTTCTGGCAAAGCTAGCATCAAACTGCGATTGTTCTCAACTGTCACTCATCCTTGAAATGTGGAGAACACACGCTTAAATTAGCACTGCCGTGACTGGGACGTCCGCAAAAAAATAAACTGCATCCATCTTCCCCTGACGTCTGGATCTTTCAGCAGCGTATATTATTCAAACATGTTGTTTGTCCACAGCCAGGAACAGCACATCTGCGTGACATCGCAATCTTCTTGTAAATAGACCCACTCGCTGCACGTCGACTGAACACGTGAAGCGCGTGACAGATGCGATGATGAAATGAGGCCTAGTTATCTTGCGCTTGAAGCGTAGTTGTCTACGCTGGAGGCGGTCATATGCAAACGACTGGTACGTCACTTCGTACCCTGATGTCACTTCATACCATGGATCCAGAACGAGCTGTATTTAGAGCTTGATTAAATAAATGATTCGTTTATAATGGGGAGGACGTCTTAAGCTATGAAACTTGCAGGACGTTTTAATGGTACAAAGACCTCTTAAAAGATCAAGGCAAATTTGGTTTCTCATGTCATGACCCCTTTAACTAGTACCAAAATTCTACTTTCATTCCATTAGTGTGCTTAGCTGTTACTCTATTAAAAATAGCTTGGAAATCCTATTTTATACCTCTGATGCTTGATATTGCACATTACCTGGTCCCAGATAGCACTCAGACTGACTGACTGTTTTTACCTCAGTATTTTTTTTATATACATGTCAAGTTGTTTATCACAGATACAAGAGACACAGATCTTGCAGTACAGTGAAATCTTGTACCCCAGGCCAGCAATGACATTATAATGGTCTATTCTACTCCAGAACTTTACTCTAAATTATTACCACTTATCCTATTGTTAGAAATGGCTTGTAAATGTGATGTTATACCTCAATTTATTTGGTATCCTGCACATTCTTTGGTACCAAATATCCTCATTACTTGTTATGATGTTTACTGATAATTCTTTTCATCCCAGAGCTCTTTATATTATTAACAAATATTGTAAGTGTCATAATTTGCTTGTATGCTAAGGCTGTTTTTTTTTTAACCAAAATTTAATTGGAAAACTGCATGTTCTTTAGTGTGTATATATATTTTTTTATTTTTCTGTTATTTATATTTCAATGATCTGACATAATGTTTCATTGACAGTTACTGTACTTTGAAATGTGGAACTAAAACGCCAAATGGAAATTTGTCTGGTTTGATCAATCATTATTCTTGATAAACTGCATGCCATATAAATATGCATGGCGACAAATAAGCGGCGACAGATCGCTCGAAAATAGCGTTTGACGCGGAAGGGCCCCCTTCGGTATAACGTCAGCGGGCCGGCCGCGGAAACCAAGGCGATAGGATGGCGGCTGCCGCTTTTAAAAAGCGTCTGCCGCCGGAGGTGCGGCATCAAACGTGTTTGCGATTACGCCATTCTGACGCTTCTACTGCCTCTGGAGCGCCGCCGGCGGTCCGCCGACAAATTGGTATCTGGGATGTTGTTCTAGAACTTGGATATACCTTTCAGCATTGATGGTGCCTTTCCAGATGTGTAAGCTGCCCATGCCACACGCACTCATGCAACCCCATACCATCAGAGATGCAGGCTTCTGAACTGAGCACTGATAACAACTTGGGTTGTCCTTGTCCTCTTTAGTCTGGATGACATGGCGTCCCAGTTTTCCAAAAAGAACTTCAAATTTTGATTCGTCTGACCACAGAACAGTTTTCTGTCAATTACAAGGCCCGCGGGCCAAATACGCCCACGTCGACTTTTAATAAGGCCCACCAACAAATTCTGGTGATCAATTTAATGTGGCCCGTGCGCTGTTTAAATGACAACAACGATCTGACAAAGACAAGAAGCAGGAACATGAGAAAAAATAGCTGGCGCTGATTATCCTCAGACGATGATCAGCGACCGACCACGCCCACACACACAGCGTAAGGAAGAGTCAGCGAATTCATCAACCGTGACAATTAGAGAGAGAGAGAGAGAGAGAGAGAGAGAGAGAGAGAGAGAGGTGTTCGATAAGAGTCTTCAACCGTGTTCGGCAGCAGCGGTTCTAGTGAGAATGAACTAAATGCAATAAATCCATTTTGATTAATTTGAGTAAAAATGTGTTGTCTTTTACCAAGAAAGTGGCAAGATGAAAACCACTGTTTTCTGTTTCAAACTTTCACATAGCATTTTCTTGAATTAAAAAAAACTTCACATATAAAAAAGAAATATAACGCATACACATTTCCAAAACTGTAAAAGGTTAGGTTATATAAAAATAAACCTATCATAAATAATAATAATTATCAATATTAGGCTATTAGCCATGTATTAGGCTACATATTTAGAAGACACTTTTTCCCAAAAAGGAACAAAGCAATTCGTCAAAATGTCATTAATAATACAGGTTATACAATAATAGGCTAAGATTATCACAAATAATCAAAATTTTTACGCATATCCAAGGGTTTGTGCGGAGTGTGGAGCGGGCACTGCATGGCACAGAGGCGCGGGCGATGGATCAACGATGGAAACAATTTAAAATACTCTTTAACTTCTGGTCATACAGAAAATAATACATCATTCGCAAATACTTTGATTTGTGTAAATTCCCAATAACAATAAAACGTTGTGCTTTCGAAACATAAAATAAAGCATGATCTCCGTGAACTGGAGCTCACTCAAGAGTGAACTGAAACAAAATACCTATAGGCAAAATACCTGTTCCTCTTTTAAAATTAATGCGCTGTCGATATCTCCTATAACAGATGCGATGGCGGAATCTACACATGATGTTTCATAAACAAAGTTCAGGAGGCGCACATTCAAATAATCAATCCAATCAACCGTCTACGGTCTACACTATCAGCATGAGAGGAGGCGTATATTTATTCACTCTGTCAACTCACCTAACATTCCTTGACAGTTTTCAGCATCCCTCCACTCACTCTCGGCCTGTTCTTCCACAGTCTGGAATACGGGGGGAGTACTTTGGGTTCGGGCCGAATACCGAGCCCGAGCCCTCTCCTCAGACAGCACGCCAAATATGCATTTATTCTATCTGACTTATTTGTAAGCGTGAACTCGTGAAATCTCAATTCTCCAGCGGCAGTCATTTGAATTCAACCCAAGCGCTCGTTGATGACGTGGATGATTACGTTACCGTGCTCATCTGTCCATCATCGTATAAAGCCCGGCCTGACAATGTGATTGGTCTGAACAATTTTTGTTCGGGCATAATAGCTCCTCAACGGATCGAGTCCAGACTGAACTTCCCGACCTAAAATTTCTGTGGGTGGGGCTAAGTTCGGCTGGCATCCAGGCTAAACGTTACCTGTATAAACTTGAAATGTCCAATTTTAAACAAATAAATTAGAATCGAAAGCAATTAAATACCTTCTGATTATGTAACCCGTAGGTGCATTTCTTAAAGGGATAGTTCACTTTGAAATTAAATTTTGGTATGTTTTAGCTTACCTCAAGGGCATCCAAGATGTAGGTGTCTTTGTTTCCGCAGTAGTTTCAATTTTGATATTTTTAGGTCAAACCGTTCTTGTCTGTCAGTCATATAATGCAGGTCTATGGTCACTATCTCAAAGAGCATGCACAGAGAAGTCCAAATTAAACAATTCCCCATAGTAAGTACACATTGATGGCGTAAGACGCGAAACAAGCGGTTTGTGTGAGAAAATGAACAGTATTCATATCGTTTTTACCTCTACACAACAACGTCCAAGTGATCTGCTTGCGCAGACTAAGCCAGAACACGCGCACACGCCACACACCAGGAAGTGCGCGCACCCTCAGTTGGTTGTTAGCAGGGCCGGAGTGGGGCCACTTTTCAGCCCGGGAGTTTCAGGCCCAAGACCAGCCCACTTTTTCCATGGTGGAATTCCAAATTAGCACTTTTTCCAAATTGGATAAATGAAGCAACAGTTCAGCTCTTACTATTGTGTAGTTTGTAATGGTTCAACAAATAATGTAAAGGTTAAATAATAATTCACTTAGACTTAACAAGCAATTGCGACTTTATATCACACAATTCTGACTATCTCGCAATTCTGACTTTAAAAGAAGCAATTGCAACTTTATTTCACGCAGTTCTGACTTTATATCTTGCAATTTCTGACTATAAGAAGCAATTGCGACTTTATTTCACACAATTCTGAAATTATATGTCGCAATTCTGACTTTATAACACGCAATTGAGACTTTATTTCATGCAATTCTGACTTTATATCTCACAATTCTGACTTTATAACACGCAATTGCGACTTTATTTCACGCAATTCTGACTTTATATACTCACAATTGTCAGAGGTGAAAAGAGTAATAAAATATTGTACTCAAGTAAAAGTACTATTACTACAATAAAATTTTACTTAAGTACAAGTAAAAGTACCGGTCGAAAAATCTACTCAAGTAAAAGTAAAAAGTAGCTCATTTAAAATTTACTCAGAGTAAAAGTTACTGAGTTACTTTTTTAACAGCAGGGGTGGGTTGGGGAGTCCCCCGAGCAGGGTTGTAATGGTATGGGTTTTTCACAGTATGATAACCGACTCAGAAATATAATGGTTTACGGTATTAAACAATTATCAAATATAAAAACTGTATTATTAAATTATGGTTATTATTATCATCAGTTAAAATGACAGTTAAATGGATGAAAACTGTTTTTTTGGAAACATTTATTTGTTTTGTTTATTAAAATTTCAATAAAATATGTTTATGAATTAGATTAAAGATTTAAAGTAGTTCACTTTAAAATGAAACTAGCCCATGATTTACTCACCCTCAAGCCATGTATATGACATTCTTCTTTCAGACGAAAGAGTTATATTAAGTCAAGTCACCTTCATTTATATAGCACTTTTAACAATATAGATTGTTTCAAAGCAGCTTTACAGTGATAATACGAAATTAAAGTAGCAGAGATTGTTTTGGCTTTACAGCAGTTCTAGAATAAAGTTATTGTCCAGCTAAGGTTAGTTTTTGATTCATTAATTTTTGATTGATTCACTTCCGTTGCAAAGATCATTAGTTATTAACTTAGGGGCCGCTAACACAACATCGCTTTAACAGAAAACAGAAAACTTTAATGTGTTCTGGCCGTTCAGTTCTGGCCGTTCATTTGCACGACAACAGTGTTTGGAGCTCGAGAATGTAAACCTTGAAATAGGTTCCAAGTAGCCTGACTATGTCAGATTTCGTACTTCCGCTCAATTTCATTTCGCTTCTGTACTCAATCTGAGATAGCGACCTATCTTCCCGTTTTCCTCCGGCCTCAAAGCAGCCGGGCCAATCAACGAACAGAGGGCGGGCTGAGAGCCGTGACGTGGACGCTGATTGTACCGTGGATGCGTAGATTTACTTCACATAATCTGCAAAAGTCATTGACAGCCATGTTCACTCCGGTATTTCACTCGATGGTCTTGTTTTGGCATCATACATGTGTTTACAGTGGAAGTTAGATGCGGCTGAGCATGCGCATAACACACGCCATAACCAAACATTATGTGATTGGCTAACGGGTAACCAATGATTTTAAACTTCAGACAAGCGCTTCAGACAAACGTTGAGTTTGTGTAAGAAAGATATTCATATTTAAAACTTTATAAAGTAAAATAACTAGCTTCCGGCCAAACAAACATATGGATTTGACTTAAATCTAAAGCGCAACATATGCAAGTAATGCGACATACTGCTGATATTTACGCTATAATTTTTTATCCTTTTATTTTTTGGCAAAGTGCTGCAAAACAGATTTACACAATTAAACCATGGACAAAAAAATTTCCTTAAATAATGTTTATAAATTGTATTAGTATTTTTGTTGTTAATATTATTATGAGAAGTACATTCTATTGTAGGCCCACAATAGTTATATATTTATGTCATAATTTCTTCTAACGTTAGTTAAACCAAACTTTTATTTTGATGGGTTGTAGTGAAGTCCTGTTTCAGAGTGTATTTGACAAGGTTTTTCTCAAATAAAATGATGAAAATGCTCACTGGGCGTTCTCTCAGAGCAGCTCTGGAGATGTTCATGTTTTCATGTCCTCGTATTGTTTGTGAGATGCTGAAAACACCATTAGCGCGTCGCGTACTTGAGTATAGACGAAACGGCTCATCTCATTCGCACTGATTCACACAGACACGCAGATTATACATTTATATAGCAGTCTCTTGTGCTTTAATATATACAGACCATGTCGCAATTTGATTTATTGTATAGCTTTACTTTCATGTGTTTTACGTGACATCTGCATTACTGTAAATTCCATTTTCATGATAATGAAACTCCGGGATTCCCTATGCACCACAGAAATCCTTCGGCCTTAAATTATAAACGGGACATATCTTAATCTGCACGGAGTGATGGTGTTCCCGAACATGTTCTATGTGTTTCCTCCTTTTGCAGCCACTTTGTGTCCACAATTTTTGCAAACTGAATATGCTCGAGCCTCGAGGACAACCACGCGTTAGTTTTTCTATATCCAAATTATCCCCATACTTACCAGGGGTTCGTTCGCCTCACGTGTTTGTGAGTGTGTAAAGAATCTGTCTTGTCCCGTCTCCATATTTTTTGCGTGTCTGTTCTCCCGCCCTTCAATCAATCAATGCTGCAGTTTCCGGAGCGCGCGATGTTTTACCCATGGTATTTAATTTTTAATTTTTTTTTTTTTTTTTTTTTTTTTACTCAGTAACGGATATGATTTAAAATGTAGCGAATTACAATACTTTAAACAAAACATACTTAAGTAAAAGTAAAATTACAGATTTTAAAAACTACTTAAAAAAGTAGAAATACACAAAAAAACTACTCAATTACAGTAACGCGAGTAAATGTAATTCGTTACTTTCCACCTCTGACAATTGTGAGATAAAAAGTCGCAATTATCTTTTAAAATGTTTTATTCTGTGGCGGAAACAAGCTTCCATACCTCCTGGCCTCTTCCTCCCATCCATCCTCGTACCGTTTACGGTAGGGCCGGCCCAGCTTATCGGTGCCGCGGTAGCCTACCTGAGAAAACGTTTTGGAAAAGACGGGCAATGGACCCAACCAACTCTATAGGAGGGGAGGGGAGAACTCCCTCACATGGTACAACCCATGCAGAGGCTGCGCACTGCAGTGTCAGAATGCGGAACGTGTAATGTAGCCTAACTAACGTGACATTGAAATGTGAAAAAAAAAAAAATATTCCTCGACCGGCCCAAAAGTGAAGCGGCCCACCGGGAATTCACCCGATTCTCCCGATTACCCACTCCGGGCCTGGTTGTTAGGACCATTGAAATAACTGGCCGGTGCGTTTCATTGATGACTATTCATTCATTAGTTCGTCAGCCAATCAGATTCGATCATTCAACAGCCCCGTATTAGCTAGGCTACAACTGTAAACAACGTAAATGCTATCTATATGACTTTAAAGAGCAGAACAATGGCTAAAAAAAGAAAAGTGGACTGCGAATATAGACAATTTCAAGAGAGATGGGAAACCGAATATTTATTTTGTGAATATAAAGAAAAGCCAATGTGTCTCATATGTCAAGAATCACTCGCGGTTTTTAAAGAATACAATCTAAGAAGGCACTTCGAAACTAAACATGATAAATATGGAAGCATGGACATGGAACTGCGGCTGCTTAAAGTCAAAGAACTAAAACACAAACTTCAGCTACAGCAAAACATGTTTACTCGCATGAACAGTCAAGGTGAGGGCGCAGTGAAGGCAAGCTTCATAATTGCAGAGGAGATAGCAAAAGCATGCAGGCCGTTCACAGAGGGGGAATTTATTAAAAACTGTATCGAAAAGGTATGTAGTGTTGTGTGCCCGGAAAAAAAGCAAGCTTTTGCCAACATCAGCCTTTCCCAAAACACCATGGCTAGTTGCGTGGATGAGCTGGGCTCCGACTTAAAGATCCAGCTAAAAGAAAAAGCTAAGGACTTTGTTGCATACTCGTTGGCTATAGATGAGAGTGCAGACAGAACGGACACTGCCCAGCTCTCTATATTCATTCGAGGGGTAGATGATAGGTTTTCCGTTACTGATGAACTTTTGGATTTAAAAGCAATTCACGGGACAACATCTGGACAGGACATCTTCTCACAAGTGGAGCAGTGCGTCAATGACATGGAATTGCAGTGGAATAAACTTGTTGCGCTGACAACTGATGG
Organism: Squalius cephalus; assembly: GCA_022829025.1. NCBI lineage: Eukaryota > Metazoa > Chordata > Actinopteri > Cypriniformes > Leuciscidae > Squalius > Squalius cephalus. Next base: position 4,653,566 of record CM040805.1, read on the forward strand.
TGCGCCTGCGATGTGCGTGGAGGTCCGTGGTTTGGTTGGTTTGGTACGTGAAAAAATGAGGCACACGGGAGAAAACGTCACAGCCTACCACTGCATCATTCACCAGGAGGCCCTCTGTGAAAAGGTGTTGGGCATGGGGCATGTAATGACAGTTGTAAACAAAACAGTCAATTTTATTCGTTCACGGGGATTGAATCACAGGCAATTTAGAGCACTTTTAGAGGAGGAAAACTCTGTGCACGAGAATGTGCCATTCTACACAGAGGTCTGCTGGCTTAGTCGGGGTAAAGTTTTGCGAAGATTTTATGATACCCACATTGAGATCGCTCGTTTTATGGAAAGCAAACAAATGGTCATCCCTGAGCTTGAGGATGAAAAATGGCTGAGTGACTTGTCATTTTTGTGTGACATAACAGAGCACCTCAACACTCTTAGGCCTTGTCCACACGGACACGGGTATTTTTATAACCGTGACTTTTTTTTATGCGGTTCGGCCGTTCGTCCACACGGAAACGCAATATCAGGTCATTGAAACTGAACATTTTTGAAAACCCCTGCCAGGGTGAGGATTTTCAGAAACGCCCGTTGCAGTGTTGTCGTGTAGACAGTAAAACCGGGGTTTTTGCCTAGCGCCGTCAGAGTGTGCGCCGTTATCTGCTGAGTTTGACATCAGATTGTGCGCCGCTGACTGCTTTGTTGACGATTCTGTGCAATGGCGGACGTAGACCACACACTGCTGATTATAACTGTGCTAACAGGGCTGCTTGTAACATGTACACAGATACATGCTCAGTTGTATTACTATATCGCGGAACAAAGGCGTCAGAATGATTTTCTACGCAGGGCACTGCTAATGACAACACTCCCGCGACACAGACCCCGCTGCCACCGTCGCCGGTTTTGGACGAGACCCGGTCGGACCTCTAGTTGGTGGGACAACTTTGAGAATGAAGTGGTTGTTGCTGAAGAATGGAGAGAGAATTTTCGTTTGTCGAGGACATCGCTGTTGACTTTGAGTGACCTGCTTCGCCCTCACATTGAAGGGCAGACAACTGTAATGAGATCGCCTGTCAGTGTTGTCAAAAAAGTTGCCTGCACACTGTACTATTTAGCAGACGAGGGGAGATTACGCAAGACGGCAAACGCCTTTGGATTATCAAGACAGGTAGTGTCGAAAATAGTAAGGCATGTATTTGAAGCAATTACTGTCCACTTGGGCCCTGTGTATATACAGTTACCTGTCACTGAGTCCAAAGTAAACGAACTTGTAGCGGGGTTTCACCGAGCCCATGGTATTCCTCAGTGCATTGGTGCCGTGGATGGGACCCACGTAGAAATTAAGCAGCCATCTACAAATGCTATGGATTACTTGAACAGAAAGGGGAGGTTTTCTCTTAACATACAAGCAGCATGTGACTACAAATATTCATTTATTGATGTCGTAGTCAAATGGCCAGGTAGTGTCCATGACGCCCGTATGTTTGCAAATTCAATGCTGAACACACATTTGAAAAATGGCACGATCCCCTCCTCAAAAAAACAAATTTTAGAACATGAGGAGTCCATTCCAGTTTTTCTTCTAGGGGACCCAGCGTATCCTTTGCTTCCCTACCTCATGAAGGAGTATGCAAATGGGGGAAGCACTGTTCAGGAACAGTATTTTGGACTCTCCTTATGTCGAGCCAGAATGGTTATTGAATGCGCCTTTGGCAGACTGAAAGCACGATTTGGAGCATTGAGAAGGGCAATGGACATTAATCTAAACGACCTTCCCTTTGTCATCTATGCCTGTTTTGTGCTCCATAACTACTGTGAGGCCACCAAGGAGACGATGGACGAGAACAGAGTCAATGAGGCAATTCAGCATGACAAGGACAACCAGCCAGACACACAGACTTATTTCAGAGCCGACTGCATCACAGCAGAAGGGAAAAGGGTCAGGAGAGTTCTTACTGAATTTCTTGATCCATAAAAGGGACTTCTATCTGTTGGCCAGTCTTCTCTGCCTAGTACATGAGGGTATGTTACATGCCAGTCAAACCTGCTTATGGTCTATAAAGTGTAACCCTGAACATGTGAAAAACTGTTAAGTGCCTTAAGTTAAAAGTTGTTGTTTTGTTGCAGGAAATCAATTAAGTCAATTTTATATGAAATTATCTATGTTGTTGTCATGTGCTTGTGAGTTTACAGCATCTACAGTTCACTAGGCATTGTCTTATGTTAAATAAACACTCACTCAGACATGTACAATTATCGAACTCTTTGTATTGAATACATTCTTCACATTGCTGGGACTGAATCAGCCACTGCACAAAAAGTCACAAGTTCACAACCTGCCTGAGTACTGGTTCAGCACAATTTAACAAATTAACTTAAAGAGCATTACCAGTGTCAACACTGGTAACTTAAAAGAATAGTACTGGCATGACCTGACCTCATAACTTAAAAGTAGGTGGGCTTCCTTTACAGAAAATATTTTGTAGTACAAACTTAAAGGTCCATTAAAAACAAAACAGACCTTATTTTCCACTAATTGTTTTCCACATACAATATTGAAGCCACCTAAAACAAATGTAACACCTCAAAAACAGGTGTACTTCAACAGTCTTTGAACACAAAGTGAAAGTATAATACATTTTTAAAATAAATATAAAATATAAAGATACAGCCCAAACAACAGCTTTCTAATGTTTTTTGTCAAGAACTTCAAATGTCATCCTGGAAAAGCGCTTGTGTGAATGAAAACAGTCTGAATCCCTGCACAGGTGAGGTAGAGCCAGGTGTGTGTGGTGACACACTTACGGTAGTGTTGGGTGGAAATGTGTTGGATGGAAATCTGGCAGGTGTAGTGTTGGGTGGTGGTGCAGATGCATACACGTGTCCATAAGGACCCCTGGTTTGGTATGGTGACATGTTGAATGGGTGTGGTGGTGGATGCATTATAACTTGTCTCAGCAGTGAAAATCCATCTGCAATTGAGCTTGTCAGACTCTCAAGACTGGTAGATAATTTCCTGAAATTTTCAGATGCTTGCTTCTCTGACGTCTCCATCATGTCCAGAATTATTTTTTTCATCTGGATGTCTTCCTCGGCTGCATGCAGCAACTGTGTGTCAGCTGGAAGCTTTCTTTTAAGTCTGTCCTGTTTGTGTCCTTTGAGTTTTGCCTGGAAAAGAGTAGATTAAAATAATTATTTCAAACTTACATAAAGTTTCAACTACATAGCCAAAATGATAAAATGTTACAACCAAGTTAGCCACATGACCATCACAACACAACATTGGTGGAATAAAGCTAAGTACATTTACATTGTACTTAAGTACAGTTTTGTGTAACTTATGTTTTGAGTATTTCCAATGTCCAGTACTGCAGTTTTAGATCATCAATACCCACCAGTATATAAAGTACTTAAAGGGATAGTTCACTTTAAAATGAAAATTCTGTCATCATTTACTCACCCTCAAGTTGTTTCAAACCAGAATGAATTTCTTTCTTCTGTTGCACAGAAAGGAAGATATTTTGAAGAATGTCAGTAACCAAACAGTTCACTGGAACCATTGACTTCCATAGTAGAAAAATAAATAAATAAATACTATGGAAGTCAATGGTTCCAGTGAACTGTTTGGTTACTGACATTCTTCAAAATATCTTCTTTTCTGTTCAGCAGAAGAAAGAAATTCATACAGGTTTGAAACAACTTGAGGGTGAGTAAATGATGACAGAATTTTCATTTTAAAGTGAACTATCCCTTTAAAATGATCCCTGCCTTTATCAGTTGCAACATTAACATGATGAACACATTAACACATTAATAAGTTATCCAGTAATAAAATATCTGTTTTCTGAAATTAATTCAGCATTTTTATTTTTTCAATGCTTTTGGTAAAACTTATATTCTTATACCTTTGTACTTTTACGATTTTGAATGCAGGACTTTTACTTTTCTACTGTGCTATTGCTATTTTTACTTAAGTAAAAATTACTTAAGTGGTACTTATTCCACCACTGCAACAGACACACCGGTACCGCGGTGTGTATGCAGAGTTAATCTACATTCTACTTTTATAAACAAATGCACTTCTTAATGGTCAACGATTAAGGATACATACATTAAGTAGAGCTCTCCTCTCCTTCACCACTGAGGGGGCCAAATTGTTGCCATCAGAGTCTTGAAGTTGATCAGAGACAGGAGAAATTTCCACAGCCGAGAGATCAAGTGTAGAAGATGCAGAATCTGAACTGCGATGAGAGGCCGTATCAACATCCGTAGTTTCTATACCGGATGGAATGGTAGTCGTTGCAGGAGAACCACCCCATATCTGCTCACATAGTTCAAAATAAAGTAGAACCACTCTGCCATGGCCGCTTTTCCGACCGGAATCCACCGCTTGCCTGTATTTACCCCGTATCGCCTTAAGCTTGTTGGTGATGATGGTCCTGGTTATATCATCTTTACGATGAGGAAACTCTTGGGACGTCTCAGAAGGGTACTGCTCTAGGAACAGCGCTAGGATGTCGGCGTACTTGGACTGGCAAGACTCCCAGTCCACGTTTTCCTGAGTTTTACTAACTTTGTATTCAAGTGTGACCGTTAGAAACAATTCAACTTCATCATCAGTCCAAACATATGACTCCCCCTTTCCTCTGTGCGCCATGTTGTTAGCCTACCGGAACCGGTAATAACTTTTTGTTAGGCTTCTGATTGGCCAACGTGGCTTTACGATTAGGGTGATATCGCCGCCTGCTGGTGTGGCATGCTCGTGACAGCGCTTGATAGCGTGTTTTTGCGTTTTCATGTAGACGGAGATTTCTTTTAAACCGAGCATGTGTGGACGGGATTTTTTTTAAAAACGCTGGAGGAAAAACTCCGGTTATAAAAATACCCGTGTCCGTGTGGACTAGGCCTTAATGTTAAACTCCAGGGTCGAAAGCAGCTGATCACTGAAATGCGAGACTCCGTAAAGGCGTTTCAAATGAAACTGCGTCTGTGGGAGGGCCAGATGCGCCAAGGCAACCTGTCTCACTTTCCTATTTGTCAGTCAGTCAGTGACACGGTCACCATCCCGTTCCCGGCTGAAGTGTATGCCGTCAAACTGAACACACTGAAGGTGGAATTCTGCCGGAGATTTGCTGATTTTGAAAGACAGAAATTCAACCTTGACCTGTTCGCGAATCCATTTACAGTAGATGTTGACACTGCGCCTGAGCACTTATAAATGGAACTCATCGAATTGCAATGTAACACTTATCTAAAGAGTCGGTACGAGTCAGTTGGGGCAGCTGAGTTTGCACGTCTACTCCCTGAATCAATGCCACAGCTTCGCCTTCACGCTGCACGTATTATGTCTATGTTCGGAAGCACCTACTCATGCGAGCAGATGTTCTCCATAATGAAGTTGACAAAGACATCCCACAGATCACGCCTCATGGACCAGCATCTGGTCTCGGTAATGAAAGTGACCATGGCAAAGGACATTAACCCTAGAATAGATGAGATGGTTTCTAGGAAAAGATGTCTGGTAAGAGTTAAAAAAAGAGCCCTTTGCTTGCATATTTCCTTTCAAGACTTCAAATTCAAGTTGTCGTTTGAAAGTAAGAGATTCTAAAATAAGCCAAAAAATAATAGGTACTATACGGTTATCCAGACCACACCTGACCACAACCGCTCTTGGTTGGTCGTAACCCCAGTGACGGGTAGGTTTAGGGGCGGGGTTGGGGTAGGTCATCACATGTGGTCCAGATAACTGTATAGTACCAAATAGAATGTTCAAAATGATACACTATCTATCTACCATGTGGTATTTATATCTATAATTTGTTGACGATTTTGCTAATTATTAGATTAAAATTGTTTTTAAAGTACTGTTTTATGCTACTGTTTTACTGTTTCATGCTGTTATCCTAGTCAGAGACCACATTTCTTGTTGTGGTAAAGATAAAAAAGCCACAAATATGTTTTGTGAAATATGTAGCTTAAAAATGTGTTACAACTCAAAATGAAAAAAATAAAACCTTTTTGTTTTGATAAATGTGGTTTAATGAATTGAGAGTTTTTTTTTTATAAAGTTACTAATACACTTATATTTTAATAAATGAAAACACTGCCACTCTGAGAAGCTCTTTTTTTATTGTGAATAAAATATAAGTTTGAGATTTGTAAATTATTCCATCCCTTTTTTACTCACAATTTGTACAGTGTCCCAACTTTTTCTGATTTGGGGTTGTATATTTACTTGTAATGACTCATGTGTATTTACATAGCAGATGCTTAGATAACCTAAAGCAAATTACAAGCTGAAGAATTCTGCAAAAGCATCATCATAGAGAAAATAGTACTTAAATTTTTACTCTTAGATTTTCCATTGTATAAGACAATTTATCAGTGAAGAAATAATAACTGAAAAAAATGGGCCATGCTTCCATAAAAGCAGAGTAATTAGCTAAACCCACTGCATAATTACCTGATTTGAGCCTTCTAAGGATTCGTATTGTGGTTCAGACGTGTTGGCTCAAGGAATTGAATTAGGGATAGTCAGAGTTCCTTTACTTCGTGTAAACATTCAATCTGGCCTTGTTTCTTATCTTGTTAAGATTGCTGTTCGTCTGCAACTACCTATTAAAGGTATTGATTTGATTCTCGTTAATGATCTCGCAGGTGGAAAGGCACTTCCGTTTCCTGAGGTAATTGAAGATCCGCTTTCTGACCTACAAAATGTTGTAACATCAGTTGAATTATAGCACAATCGAGAAGGAAGCGCTGGCCTTACTGCTTGCGTTACAGTATTTTGAGGTTTATGTGGGGTCAAGTTCACTACCTCTTGTAGTCTTTACAGATCATAACCCGTTGGTTTTTCTGTCTCAGATGCGTAATTCTAACCAACTTATTATGCGTTGGGCATTAATCATACAGGAGTTTAATGTAGAAATTTGCTACAAGAGGGGAAAAGAGAATGTTTTGGCAGATACTTTGTCACGTGCGGTGGAACATGTTTAATCAACTATGTGTTGTTGTTTAATGGTGAGGGTGTTACGATATGTGGATTTTTTTGTGTGTGTCCTTATAATATTTGTGTATGCTTTTTGAAGTTTTCTTTGAGTTTCCTGCCGCCTGCCAGCGGTAATTGGATGATCAGCTGGTGGTCCTCTTCCGCTTGACAGAAGAAGCCTGTTGCGGCTTCGAGTTGGTCGCAATGGCTCAGACTCCAGATCAAAAATATTTTTCTCATGTTTCATTTAGAATTTGGTAATGTAGGAGAGACCTGCCTTTTTTTGATTTGGAACTTATTTGTGCTATGTTTTTGATAAGCGTAGTTAAAAAACGAATTCTACTTTATTGTCATTTACTTCTGTGATTCATAAATTTAATTGATGGTTTTTGCCTTCTTTGGTATTCGTTATTCGGTTCCTTTGATCTGACGGCCTGCTGAAAGCTGGTCGAATTTTTTTTTTCCTTTAGTTTACTGCGTCTTACCCCTAGCGGATGTAATACTTTCTTCTCATGATTTGACCAAAGCTGCAGTGGAGTTCTGTTGCCTGCAGATCTTAGCCTGTGACTATTCCAGACACTTCGAAATTCTTGTAGATGCCTCTGAATTTGTGGCATGTAAGACCAGTGCAAGGCAGACAAGTCCAAATCCTGGTCCGGATTATGCCATCCTTCATCTTCCAACTGACGAAAGGTGGTGTAGAAGAGGTCTGTTACTTGGTCAAAGATATCTCTCCACAACCGCTCAATTCTTACATAAAAAACAAACTTCATTTAAAGCAGCTCAGCAAAGGAAAACGCTATTCATGTGGCTACAAGTTAACAACCCTACCTCTGGTTGTGCACACTTCTTCCTGTGATGTGTGAATGTCTGTAACAACCATTACCTGCGGTTTTGTAGACTTGTGTAAAGGATTATATTTAGGTCTGTAAGTGCAGATTCTGTGTCAAGTCAAGTCAAGTCATCTTCATTTATATAGCGCTTTTAACAATGTAGATTGTTTCAAAGTAGCTTTACAGAGATAAACGTATAATTTATGGTAACAGAGATTGTTTTGGCTTTATAGCGGTTCTTTAGTAAAGTTATTTTCCAGCTAAGGTTAGTTATGATTGATTCGCTTCCGTCGCAACAATCATTTGTTATTAAATTAGGGGCCGCTAAGACGACACAATTCTCTCTACATAGACTTTAAACGCGAACCTGTGAGAAACGCTGATGGCGTTCACATGCGCATGAATTGGTTATGTAGTTATGTGCTTGTAATTCCCTACAAACCAAGCCTAAACAAAGTACTGGTGTTTCCTTATAATTTTTGATACAGAATTTTATTTTATTTTATCAATTTGGGGTAGTTACGCGAATTGAGTTTCCCGACGACGCTTTATCTGTAGAGCAGTAAAGGGATCCTCCATAGGGAGAGACTAGTTGGCACTTCAGCACTGCGTTGGATCGGGTCCAGGCGAAGGTCCTTCATCAGATCTGGATACAGCCTGGATCCGGCAGGCTGTGGGAAAACCTTGGGATAAACAAAGACACTAAAATTAGCGTAGATGCCATTCTTCTCATGATGTAATGAGTAGATCAGGATTTATGGGAAGTGTTCCCGGTTCCAGCTGACCTAATCTATGCAGCCTAACATTGAATTATAGAAGTCTATAATGTATTATGTGAATGCTAGGTCAAAGAGATGTGTCTTTAATCTGGCTTTGAACTGACAGAGTGTGTCTGCTTCCCGGACAATGGTAGGAAGGCTGTTCCAAAGTTTTGGTGCTAAATAGAAGGATCTACCGCCAGCAGTCGATTTTGATATTCTAGGTATTATCAACTGGGCTGAATTTTGAGATCGCAATAGACGTGAAGGACTATAATGCGTTAAGAGCTCGCTCAAGTACTGCGGAGCTAAACCATTTATGACTGGTTTCACGGACAAGGCTTAAGTCTAGTCCCAGACTAAAATGCATGTTTGAGCTGTTTTAACTGAAAGCAACTTGCACTGATTTATCTTAAAATATATCACTGCCATTGTTTTGTCTCAAGATAGAGATCAGTAATGTTTTTCTAAGGCACGTTTACAAAAGCTTCTTAAATGTCCAAATTGAACAAAGTGCTAATCCTGGCTTAATCTAAGCCCTATCTGTGAAACCAGGCCTTGGTGCTTTGTAAGTAATCAGCAATATTTTAAAATTTATGCGATGTTTAATAGGGAGCCAGTGCAGTTTTGACAGAACCGGGCTAATATGGTCATACTTCCTGGTTCTGGTAAGAACTCGAGCTGCTGCGTTTTGAACTAGCTGTAGTTTGTTTATTAAGCATGCAGGACAACCACCCAGTAGAGCATTACAATAAGCCAGCCTTGAGGTCATGAACGCATGAACTAATTGTTCCGCATTTGTCAATGAGAGCATATGGCGTAATTTAGATATATTTTTAAGATGGAAAAATGCAGTTTTACAGATACTGGACACGAGACTTTCAAATGAAAGATTGGTATCAAAGAGCACACCCAGGTTCCTAACCGACGACGAAGACTTAACAGAGCAGCCATCAAGTGTTAGACAGTATTCTAGGTCATTACGTGAGGAAGTTTTTTGTCCAATAATTAGAAACTCTGTTTTTTCAGAATTTAGAAGTAGGAAATTACGAGTCATCCAATTTTTTATATCCGCTATGCATTCCGTTAATTTTGTGAATTGATAAGTTTCGTTAGGTTTTGAAGAAATATACAGCTGAGTATCATCAGCATAACAGTGAAAGCTAATGCCATGTTTCCTAATGATATCTCCTAAGGGTAGCATGTACAGAGTGAACAGCAGCGGTCCTAGTACTGAGCCTTGTGTGTACGCCATACTGAACTTGTGATCGATAAGACAACTCTTCATTTACTGCTACAAACTGATAACGGTCAGATAAGTATGATTTAAACCATGCTAGTGCAATTCCACTAATGCCAACATAATTTTCTAGTCTATTTAAAAGAATGTTGTGGTCAATGGTGTCAAATGCAGCACTAAGATCGAGTAACACTAATAGAGAGACACAACCACGATCGGATGATAAGAGCAAATCATTTGTGACTCTAACGAGAGCTGTCTCGGTACTATGGTACGGTCTAAATCCTGACTGGAAATCCTCGCAGATATCATTTCTTTCTAAAAAGAAACACAGTTGTGAAGATACTGCTTTTTCTAATATCTTTGACAGAAAAGCTAGATTCGAGATCGGCCTGTAATTGACTAATTCTGTAGGATCAAGTTGCGTTTTTTTAACAAGCGGTTTAATCATAGCCAGCTTAAAGGTTTTTGGTACGTATCCTAGAGACAAAGATGAATTAAAGGGGTCATATAATGCCATTTTTGTACAAGCTAATATGCTTCTTTATGGTCTAAATTAAAAGTTTGTAATATACTTTAATCAAAAATTCTCATTAGTATTGTAAGAAAACACTAATTTTACCTGGTCAAAAACAACTCTGTTTTCAGCACGCCGTTTCAGTGCATGTGTCTTTAAATGATAATGAGCTTTGCTCACCCCGCCCCTCTGTTCTGTGCGTACACCGTTTTTAATAATAACACAAAAACCATAATGCGTTGTTCATTATAAACGTGGGATTATGAATTATATTGAGAACGTCGTACATAGAAAACATGCCGTAATGTACCTGAGTGTAAAAATAGCTGCATTCATCGTGAAGCGTGCAAGCGATTTGCAAAGATTAATATAAAGGTTAATAAAACGTTTCACTCACTTCAGTTCTTCTGGAGGTGCAGCAACACGAATAGTTGGTACGGATCCTTTTTCCAGAAGCAGCTTTTAGCAAAACCAGCTTTATACTGACCTCGTTTGTAAAGCAGTCTGGTGTGTGAAATGATTCGCGTACACATGAAAGCATTGACGTTGATCATGGGGAATATTCCCTTCGAAAACAAAACTCAGCCACTGCGTCTTCAGCGGTTCGGAATTAGGAACATCAACATGACTGCTGTGATCGTTTTTACACCCAAGAACAGAACACCACAAAGAACAGACGCCATTCTGCTCACAGACAGTCAGAGACAGTGCTCCAGCGAGACGCGCGGACTATGATTGACAGCTCGCTCACGAGCGAGGGCAGAGTCTGTGTTTGAGCTCCGGCTGTCAATCGACCATCGCGGGAGGGGCGTCCGACCGTGTGACGTCACACGGTCGAACGGCTTGATTAGAGACAGGGGAAAACATATAAGAAGATTAAAAAAAAAACACTGGATGGATTTTTATCATTTTATGATGGTTGTGTACAGGCACTGCCAACACACATTTCAGTACAATTAACTTGTAAAAGTGCATGTACCATTATATGACCCCTTTAATGATATTAAGAAGAGGATCTATGACCTCTGGAAGTATTTCTTTCAGTAGCTTAGTCGGTATAGGGTCTAACATACATGTTGTCGATTTAGATGATTTAACGAGTTTAGTAAATTCTTCCTCTCCTATAGCAACGAATGAATCAAATTTTTCCTCAGGGAGACTACAATGCACTGCCTGATGCGATACTGTAGTAGACGGTTGCATAGTTATAATTTTGTCCCTGATATTATCAATCTTATTAGTGAAAAAGTCCATAAAGTCATTACTGCTGTGTTGCTTGGAAACTTCGGTGCTTGAAGCTTTCTTTTTCGTTAGTTTAGCCACTGTTTCAAATAAATACCTAGAATTATGTTTATTTTCTTCTAATAGGGTTGAAAAATAAGCAGATCTAGCAGCTTTTAAGGCCTCTCTGTAAGCAATCGAGCTCTCTTTCCATGAAATGCGAAATACCTCTAGTTTTGTTTTCTTCCAGTTGCGCTCCATTTTTCTGGCTGCTCTCTTAAGGGCCCGAGTGTGCTCGCTGTACCACGGCGTTGGACTATTTTCTTTAATCTTCTTTAAGCGCAACGGAGCAACTGTGTCTAAAGTTCTGGAAAAGAGAGAGTTAAAAGTTTCTGTTGCAATATCGAGTTCTTCTAAGCTATCTGGGATGCTGAGATGATGAAACTGATTAGGAAGATTATTAATAAAGCAATCTTTAGTGGCAGAAGTGATAGGTCTAACATATTTGAAACACGGAGTCGGCTTTGCAGCCTTGGCTAAATGAAGTTTACACGAGACTAGGTAATGATCTGAGATGTCATCGCTCTGCTGCAGAATTTCAACGGCATCAACATCTATTCCATGTGACAATATTAGACCCTGTGTGACCCTAGACATTAGCAACATTATCCATTAAATTTGCCATGAAATCAAATTTTACAAAATCATAATTTTATATGTAATATTGTAGTGTTTATTATAAATTATTTATCTGTGCACTTCATTAATTTTTAAAAATTCATGTGCCCTTATATTCTTTAATCAAATATGTTATCCTTCCCTCCCCACTCAAAACGACTTATCTTCTCTACCTGTCATGTGCTATGGCGCGAGGGCGTGGCAACTCCCCTCAAACCATTAGTCTGCTATGAGGGAGAGATGGAGAGGAGGAGCGCTAAAGTAAAACTCTATTCAATATTCCGTTTCACTTGGAAATACGTCACAACACTGGAGAAAAGTCGTTTGTAACTTCCGGTTCATGGAGACTTTAAAGGGTTAGTTCACCCAAAAATGAAAATTCTATCAGTAATTACTCACCCTCATGTTGTTCCAACCGCGTAAGACCTTCGTTCATCTTCGGAACACAAATTAAGATATTTTTTGATGAAATCTGAGCCAAGTCTGAATCCTCCATAGGCTGCTGTGTGACCGAAACTTGCTGGCCCAGAAAAGTTATTAAAGAGATCGTTAATATAGTCCAAGTGACTCCAGTGGCTCAATCTTAAGTATATCAAGCGACGAGAATACTTTTTGTGCGCAAAAACAAACAAAAATAACGACTTTATTCCACTTTTCATTTCCTTCTCTCTGGGCCTCGTAGTGTTTTTGCGCTGCGCGTCTGTGTACACGTCATCACGCATCACACACATGACCGGCGTCGGCCAATAGTGAGCCTACGTGGTGACGTGTACACAGACGCGCTGCGCAAAAACACTACGCGAATCAACTAGAGGTCCAGAGAGAAGGAAATGAATAGTGGAATAAAGTCGTTATTTTTGTTTGTTTTTGCGCACAAAAAGTATTCTCGTCGCTTGATATACTTAAGATTGAGCCACTGGAGTCACTTGGACTATATTAACGATCTCTTTAATAACTTTTCTGGGCCAGCAAGTTTCGGTCACATAGCAGCCTATGGAGGATTCAGACTTGGCTCAGATTTCATCAAAAATATCTTAATTTGTGTTCCGAAGATGAACGAAGGTCTTACGCGGTTGGAACAACATGAGGGTGAGTAATTACTGACAGAATTTTCATTTTTGGGTGAACTAACCCTTTAACTTTACCAAAGAAATGCTTAACACCAAACAAATAAGTTTATGATTCCCATCAATGTGCCTTTGGTTTTAATGATGTCTATGTCTAATGGTTTTATTGGTTATAACGGAAACTATAATGGTGCCTACTGGTATGTGATGGATACTATTGGAGGGATGTTATCTGGCAGATGGGGACCAATAAAACACCATTAAATCCTATTTATAGGATTATATAGGGATAATGCCCAAAACATACAAAAAGGAATTTTGTAATGGTTTTAAAGGAAAAAGCCAATGGTAGGGATGCACCAAAATTTCAGCTGCCGAAATGTTTTAGCCGGAAATGGCTTTATTGGTTTTTAGCCAAAAGAAAAAAAGGCCGAAAATATCTGTTAATTTCAAACCTGGATGAGACATTAGATGATTAAAATGTTATTATTTGCTATTTCCTACTTTGTATACGCAGTTGTCTGGATCTTATGTGTCCCAAGATCATCTTGTAGCCAGCATTGGGATATCTGTGGTGTATTTCCACCAATATTCTATCCAACTCCTCATTCATAATGGAGGTGTTCAAGTCACGTTTCCTAAAGCATGTTTTAATTACAGTATAGTAAGGTATTACATAAAAGTTTTACATAATACAATTATATTATAATATTTTAACAAATTCTGACTTCACTGCCCTTTAAAGCACTCACATACATTCGAGAGTTTCCCCCCTTCACGTAACCAACTTAACTGTAGTAAATATACAGCCTAATGTTTCGACATGCTGTATATAATACTATAAAGTCAGTCATGCGATTCTTTCTGGAAACATTGACAACATTTTCTTTTACATACCTTAATCCATCATGTGCAAGTTTTCGTCGGTCTGTCCTTAGCGACACACCGATATATCTTGCCGTCTCTTCTGCTGGTACATCCAACGACTGGTGTTGGTGACTGAAGTACAATAGTGTTACGGCTGCTACAGTCCGAGGGACTCAGTCGTTGAATGACACTCTGTGCCTCATCAAACATAACCCAAATCCTTCCATTTATTTTACAACCACAATTATCCGCTGCGTTTGTTGATAACGTCTTCCCTCAACTGTGAAACTCTATATACAAAATGATAATCGAGAGGAGAATTTCTTTCACAGAAATCAGCTAAAGCTAACAAATCATCCACAATCCCTTCCAAACGTTTAAAAAAAAAAAAAAGCGATTTAACATGTGCATTTAAAATTATTTATTAATGTACTTTTTATTGTTTTATTAATCTACGTTTAAAAAACTTAAATTAAATAAACTATTTTAAATTTGTCTATTTATTCATACATTTAAAATGTTTATTTATTTATTTATTGTTTTATGGTTTTATTAAAATACATTTAAAAACACGAATCAAATAAACAACTTTAAAAATGTCTATTAATTTGTCCATTTAAAAGTGATTTATTTATATACATTTTCATGTTTGAATTATTAAATTGATAAACTGATTCTTCATTCTATTTTTAAGTGGCACTCCTGGTACTCCATAGTTATAATGCTCAACGCTGCAAAAGGAAATCTGACTGAATGATATTCAGTATTGATTTTCAGACTGAACTTTTCCAGTACCGTCAGGAGATTGTAGATTGGTAAAGTGAAAATGTTCCTGACGTAAGATGTTTATATTATGTTATATTATAACACGTTCATGCATAAAAGGGATTCCGTTCATACACCGTTTATTTCATAGCACTATGATTGTTATTTGTTTGTACAAAATAACTGCTCTTCTATGATTTGCACGGTTTGACATATGATAAGTGATCGTTAGATTTAATCGGCACGATTTACTGCAATGCTTTTTTCCCCTTAGTTGATCAGAGCAAAAGTGGATGTTACTTACTTGTTCAGACTTCATTTTCCGTTGAAAATTCTAATATTGGTCATACTTCCAAAAAGTATAATCTGTGATTCTGAATGCCCGTATCCACACCGTTGCGGTGATTGACAGCCGCACTCTCTCCTCAAAACATTGGATTCATCCGCACTGTTTCATGCCGATGTACAACCCACATAAAGTTGATAATTCCGCAAATAACTGCAATTGCAGATTTCGAACAGAGATAGCGACAAAGAGGAGAAACTACGGACTGCAGCTTTAATCAAACAACAAAAGACAGTTCTTGACTGAATAACTTCTGCTATATTTATAATGTATATTTTATTCACAACGTGGTGTTATTTTACATTTGATTACAAAAATCTTAAAACACTGTTTATTTCAATCATATCTTTGTTCAGTTGTATTTATTTGTGTGATTGCTAATTTTATTTGTTCTTTTTTAATTACTGAGTATTCACTTGTCTTTAATGCTTGAAATATATATAGTGAGGAAAATAAGTATTTGAACACCCTGCTATTTTGCAAGTTCTCCCACTTGGAAATCATGGAGGGGTCTGAAATTGTCATCGTAGGTGCATGTCCACTGTGAGAGACATAATCTAAAAAACAAAAAATCCAGAAATCACAATATATGATTTTTTAACTATTTATTTGTATGATACAGCTGCAAATAAGTATTTGAACACCTGTCTATCAGCTAGAATTCTGACCCTCAAAGACCTGTTAGTCTGCCTTTAAAATGTCCACCTCCACTCCATTTATTATCCTAAATTAGATGCACCTGTTTGAGGTCGTTAGCTGCATAAAGACACCTGTCCACCCCATACAATCTGTAAGAATCCAACTACTAACATGGCCAAGACCAAAGAGCTGTCCAAAGACACTAGAGACAAAATTGTACACCTCCACAAGGCTGGAAAGGGCTACGGGGAAATTGCCAAGCAGCTTGGTGAAAAAAGGTCCACTGTTGTAACAATCGTTAGAAAATGGAAGAAGCTAAACATGACTGTCAATCTCCCTCGGACTGGGGCTCCATGCAAGATCTCACCTCGTGGGGTCTCAATGATCCTAAGAAAGGTGAGAAATCAGCCCAGAACTACACGGGAGGAGCTGGTCAATGACCTGAAAAGAGCTGGGACCACCGTTTCCAAGGTTACTGTTGGTAATACACTAAGACGTCATGGTTTGAAATCATGCATGGCAAGGAAGGTTCCCCTGCTTAAACCAGCACATGTCAAGGCCCGTCTTAAGTTTGCCAATGACCATTTGGATGATCCAGAGGAGTCATGGGAGAAAGTCATGAGGTCAGATGAGACCAAAATAGAACTTTTTGGTCATAATTCCACTAAACGTGTTTGGAGGAAGAAGAATGATGAGTACCATCCCAAGAACACCATCCCTACTGTGAAGCATGGGGGTGGTAGCATCATGCTTTGGGGGTGTTTTTCTGCACATGGGACAGGGCGACTGCACTGTATTAAGGAGAGGATGACCGGGGCCATGTATTGCGAGATTTTGGGGAACAACCTCCTTCCCTCAGTTAGAGCATTGAAGATGGGTCGAGACTGGGTCTTCCAACATGACAATGACCCGAAGCACACCGCCAAGATAACCAATGAGTGGCTCTGTAAGAAGCATATCAAGGTTCTGGCGTGGCCTAGCCAGTCTCCAGACCTAAACCCAATAGAGAATCTTTGGAGGGAGCTCAAACTCTGTGTTTCTCAGCGACAGCCCAGAAACCTGACTGATCTAGAGAAGATCTGTGTGGAGGAGTGGGCCAAAATCCCTCCTGCAGTGTGTGCAAACCTGGTGAAAAACTACAGGAAACGTTTGACCTCTGTAATTGCAAACAAAGGCTACTGTACCAAATATTCACATTGATTTTCTCAGGTGTTCAAATACTTATTTGCAGCTGTATCATACAAATAAATAGTTAAAAAATCATAAATTGTGATTTCTGGATTTTCTTTTTTTTTTAGATTATGTCTCTCACAGTGGACATGCATCTACGATGACCATTTCAGACCCCTCCATGATTTCTAAGTGGGAGAACTTGCAAAATAGCAGGGTGTTCAAATACTTCTTTTCCTCACTGTATTAGTTAGGTTAGTTGTTTTTGCTAAGGTATTTTTAAAATGTAGGCTAAAGTTCCTTGTTTAAGTGTTCTTTGGCATGTTGAGTTTTGTTTATGTTATTCAGTTACAATGAAATAATTTGCAATTAAACTTAGAATAAATGTGAATGATATCCAAGTTTTTTTTTTATTTTATAATAGGGATAAGAATAAGGAATCATTACAATTCAAACGATACTCAACCCTAGTTGTGACTCAGCAGTGCCATATTATAAAACGTTAAGCAGTGAGACATTTCTGTAATTGTAATATGAAGCAGCACAACTGTTTTCAACATTGATAATAATCAGAAATGATCTTAGAATGATTTCTGAAGGATCATGTGACACTAAAGACTGAGTAATGATGCTGAAAATTCAGCTTTGATCACAGGAATAAAGGTTGCACAGTAAAAGCATTTCACAATATTACTTACAGACCCCACACTTTTTGAACAGCAGTGTATGGAAAGTTAGTTAAACTTAATAAAAAACTATATCCTCTGAATTACTACAGACACAAGGATAAAGACAAACTTGAAGTCTAATATCCAGCACTATTAAATTTTTCTTGTAAATTTAACAATTCCAATTCTTATCGATTCCTAATTAAATATTTTGATTCCATTGAGGTAAAACTTGGATATCATTCACATTTATTCTAAGACATATCCAAATATCAAACAAAGTGCCATTTCATTTTCAAGAAATACAGCACAAGCAAAACATTTCACATTAGTTTTGAAATTATAAGACATATATGCTGTTCAAAAAGCATTGGTGTTAGTGAATGATGTTCATAGTTAAAGTTATGATCTACACCTGTGTGAGGAACTGACTTCATACATCCACTAAAACACAAGCTGATCAAAACACGCTGAGCTAAAATTATGAATCAACAAAAAGTTCTGAGAAACTCTCCTGTGCAGGAATTTAGTCCTATCTGTTACAGAGACATTCAGACACTCTCAAATATGTGTGTATGTATATGTAGCTGCTGGATATGCAAGTATATCACTGTGTCTCTGAGTTTATCAAACTATGATAACATTGCTCATTCAAATTGACAAAAAAATGACAAAATAGGGCAAACCGTCCCTTTTAAAGAGTAGAAATGCTGAGCTTACCCATGTCTGTAGGCAGCAGTGCTGTGCTTCAGTGTAACGCTGCTCTCAGTCTCTCCTACAGACTCAGAGAACAGCCTTAAGAAACAATGTGTCTCTTCAATGGACTGGCTCAGAGTTCAGGGAGCAGACTGACAGGGTCATGATGATGCAGAAACATGCTCGCTTAAAATAAGTGCCTCTGATTTACACTGTATCAGCAGCTTCACGATGCAAAGGGTTTGATAAAGAATTACTGGCCACTTTCAGCTCAGAGAATTAATGAGTGTTAAATCTTAATTTTTTTTAAAAGTTTAATGTGTTTGTAATTTTATTTACCCTTAATTTTAGTTCAACATAAGACTGTTTGTAAAGTATAGCTGTGCTAAAGAGGAACTGCTAATGAGCTAAAACTTTTGTGTGTGTGGATTTCTATGAGATCGGGCTCTCTGCTGACCTCTAGTGTTCACACGTCAAACTGCTTTAGCATCAAATCGGAAGCAGTACTAATTCTAGTCCATTAATACTGATAACGAATTACAGGACAAAAAAATTTATGTTAGTAATGTAATGCATTACATTACACATATAAAGTAATTTGACTACTGTTTGATTACTTTTAGATTACTTTTTACTAACTCGTTTATCACATTGATTTGAATAGCATAATCATGTACCATATTGATAAAAAAATAAATAAATAAATACAAAAAGAAAGAAAATATATTCCATTTTTTGTTATCAATAACATGATGTGCATTTAATATTACATTACATCAGGGGTTCCCATATGGGGTTTGTAAGTTTAATAAAAATATATTAAGTAATTAATATACATTTTAAAATGAAAACAAATAATTAAAAAATAAAAACAATATAAGTTTTTTTTTTATTTTCAAATGTGTTGACCTGCATGTCATGTGACCATTAACCAACGTTAGTGAACTGTGAAACTAATTGTATTATTCTTTATTATTAATATTGACTTAATTTTATTATTGACCTAATTTTATTAACGTAAAATCTCAGGAGGTATTTCAAGTAAATATATTAGGTCAAAAAGGTTTAGCTGACAACAACTTATGGTACCTCTCATTATAAAACCACTTTTTAATACAGTTACAATTGTGGTTTACTACGACACATAAGTGCTTCATATACCAAAAGGCATAATTAGAATAGAATAATTGCATATTTCACAACAATATATATATGTGTGTGTGTGTGTGTGTGTGTGTGTGTGTGTGTGTGTGTGTGTGTTACATGAACCCTTATTTCTGAGAACAAACAAATGTCAATAAATCAGATTGTACATGTAATCACAGCATTATGGCGTTGTCTCGCTGCACATGGTTCAAATCTGAGAGCATTTTAAGATGAATTCAATCTCAGTCAGTTTCACAAGATTTTGTCTTTTAAGCTTGACATTATTTTCATAATCATGAAAAACAAATCTTTCATTCATTAGTCTTTGTTTCCCTCTGCTGGTACAATACAAACACAAACATATTCAGGCTCTGTATTTATTCTGTAACAAAACTCCAACCTTTATGAATTTAAACTGTGCATTTATACGAAATGGTTGATCTATGAATGAAAAACTTCTCTGTCCTGTATGGTAACCTTCATTCCCTGAAGGAGGGACCAAACCGACACTAAGGGGGTCGTCCTTGAGAGCCCCAATAACCTCTGAGAGTATCGGAAAATGAAATTGGAATGTGCATGCCAAGCCACGCTCCACCAACAGGACATACGGGTATATAAGTGTTAAGTTGTGGCAGGAGGGACACCACATCTCCATTCCCCTCCATCAGGGAACGAAGGTTAGCATACGCAACTGAGACTTTCCCTTTTTGTCGGTCATGTTCGACATGTTGTCGAACCGTCACCAAGGGGTCCCTATACTAAATGCCACAACTGCTGTGCTGTGTCATGAGATAAGGCGATGCAAATGTGGGCAAGCCACAAGTGCACAACAGCCACAAGTGCACAACAAGTGCAACAACACTCACTCATAACTTTCCAATGCCCAGGATAGATGACCTCAGTTCTCCCATCGAAGGTACCTACTCATTTTAAGAGTTCACTGCAGCTCTTCTGATTTTAGAGTAATTCAGCTTTTATAGTTGTTTGGCTAACTATAGCATGGTTGTGCATAACGCTAGAACGACGTCTAGGATACTTTCTAGGGGAAGGGGAAGGGGAAGGGGAATTAAGGGGATTAACAAATTCGGGACGCAGATTGGAGTTTAGAGAGACCAAATACGCCACACATCTTATTTTGGTAAACCATAGTATGCAACAAAGTCTGAAAATCATGAGGTGGGAGAATTAGATAAATGTCTACACATTTCTCAAGAGGTTATACATAGATACATATGATTAATAGGGTTTATCTCTCCTCAGCGAGAAATAAGTGAGAGTCCCGTTTTGGTTGTATAATCAAATATATATCAAAGTATATACATAATAGTACACAAAACATCACAATCATTCACACAGTTTCTGGGATGCACGTTCATTTCTAGATCAGTTAGTTTTTGATTAATGCAGCAAATTGAAGATTGTTTCTGTCTCCCCATGGTCTCTCTCTTGCACATGCGGCCAACTTCTTTTTGATCGTAAAAACCCTCTGTGTTTCCTGTAACAAGACACTGTCCTGCCAGTGTGTTAGCTTCACTTGGGATGTTAGCTTTTGGTGAAAGTTTCACAGTGAGTTTGATGGATTGTTCATTAAATAAATGAATTGTGTTTGTCCGATTGGTCCAGACGCTACACCTTGTAACATAAATCTGTGTGCTGCGACAGAATAATACGGCCACCGTAGGAGTTAAAACACCCTCGGAATGGGAGGGGCTGGAAAGTAATATTCAGTTGGTAGTCATATAGAATTTCACCGCAAGATGGGAGAAAATCTTACACAGTGTAGCTTTAAAGAGATACGAGAGTGGCAACAGCAACGTTCTGATAGACATGCTCTCACAGTGAGAGCATGAACCACCTAAGAATGATGCTTCAGCCTTGGCATGGCCCAAACACTGAACACAACCAACGTGCCCATCAGAGGGAGAAAGGAATCGCCTGCATCCAGTGGAACATGGACTGAACGGCATCTTTAAAAAGATGAAAACCACCGTGTATTTGCTCTTTTAGAAAGGAAATTTCCTGTTTTAGAAGGAAATTTCTCAGGAGAAGTCTCACTTATCTGTGTACAATGAAAGAACCGCTGAATGTGCCGTATTTCCAGCAGCAACAAGGTTATTGGAAATGCACTGCTTCAGCCCAGAAGAACAAAGATGAAGTGTGTATTGCACTTCCAGGACTTATATTACCCACATGGCTGGGGTGTGGCTTAACATGCAAATTCCACACAGCAATTTCATTGGCCTTTTCTAATACTCCGAGGTAAATGGGGCTGAAATAAAAGGTGTTTCACTGCTACCTCATCAGGTCTTTCAGAGGATCGTTGAAATCTAAATGAAGTCTTCATTTATAATAGTGAAGTCACTGTAATTTCAGTTTATGTTGATTCTGTTGACTGAGTCTCTGTAGTGGATCCTTATTCACCATCAGATGATCATCAGAAGGTCAGACTGTCATATATTACTGGCCAAAATAAAACATACAAACAGTCACATATGCAGTATGAGATATTAAAACCATCACATCTTTTCCTAAGAAAACTTAGCACTATCGAGATAAGAGTATCAATTAATTCTCAAATATGATATTATAGCTTATATCTGGTGCTCAAAGGCGAAAGGTCACTTTCACACAATGGACAGCTGATTCAGAACCAACAGACATGATGATTACACAAATTTAATATCAGTTAATAACAACCAACCCAAATCTCAGATTATAACACACATAGGGCCCTATTTTAACAATCTGAAACGCAAGTATCAAACGTGAAACGCAAGTAACTTTGTGGGCAGGTCTTGGACGCTGTTGCTATTATACCGGCGGGATAAATGACTCTTGTGCCCGACGCAAATCTAAAATGGGTTGGTCTGAAGCAGCTTCATTACTCATAGGTGTGTTTAGGGCGTAACGTGAAATCAACCAATCAGAGCGTCATCTCACATGGCCCCATTTGGTAGACGGTCTGACCTCTAGTTAAGAGCAGGCACGCTTGTTCCATGGCGGATTGCTATTATAACGGCGGATTTGCCAGGAGCGGTTCACAGCCGAGGAGACCGACGTTCTCGTCAGGACCGTAAAACACAGAGAAGTGACATTTTATGGGAATGGGAGAAACATACCCA
The DNA here is from genome assembly GCA_022829025.1 of Squalius cephalus. NCBI lineage: Eukaryota > Metazoa > Chordata > Actinopteri > Cypriniformes > Leuciscidae > Squalius > Squalius cephalus. The sequence continues at coordinate 4,676,284 of CM040805.1, forward strand.
GATTAGCTTCGGTTAAACAGGCATATAATAATTTGGGTAAATGTGTAAGCTAGACTTATATTTTTTTACTATTTTTTTACATCTTCATGGACACAACAATGAATTCCCTTGTGTGGAATATTTTTCCTTGTAATGATGTATGGTTTGCAAAACTGGCAACTGCTGTGTCTGTGATAGATGAGATCTGTAGATGAGAGAAGCAAAGTATGCGCGTTGTGCACACGCTACATTATGGCCAAGCATGCGCCCTTAAAATAGCATCTAAAAAACGCTTTACTTAAAGGGGGGGTACAATGGTGTTTCATGTATTCAGAGTTGTTTACACTGTTAACGAGATGGATTCTCATGCTAAACATGGGCAAAGTTTAAAAAATATATTTTGGACAAATAACGGAGAATTTCTGTGCCGAAAATCTTACTTCCGGGTTGGTACAAGTTTCTTGCTTTCTGCTTTTTTTCGATCGTGGATCTAATGACGTAGATCAGAGTGGAACTCCCTATATGAGCATTTCTCTTGGAAAAGCGCGCCCGCGCACACGTCGACCAGAGGAGAGCGAGACCGCGCACATCAACGCGCTTCAACAGGAAATCATCGGCAGCCAGCGCTGCATAGGATTTGTTCAAGAATGTCTCCAAAAAAGTGTGTATTTGGATGTGAGGGAAAGCTTACCGTGTTCAGCTTTCCAAAGAACCCAGTGTTACAAGAACAGTGGATGCAGTTTGTTTTTCCGGGGCAGCAACGGAGTGTAGGAAGTGCGGTTATGTGTTCTGGTCATTTCAGTGACGAATGTTTTATTAACAAGGCCCAGGTCGACGCTGGATTTGCAAATCGTTTGCTATTAAAACGTGGTGCGGTCCCAGTGATAAAAGACCCCATTCATGTAAGTACAACTGGATCGGATTTCTGATTTTCTGTCTTTTGCTGGAAAGCTACCGCTTGACTCTATAGCTCCGCCTCCAGGAGCTCGGCTTTTTCCGGAGAGAATCGGAAAGCTGTATTTTTCTTTTATAAATATAATAAAACTAAACACTTTTTGGAGATATTAAGGATGCACTACTACTCTATAGGTACTAGGGCTGTCACTTTTGAGAAAAATCAAATTCGAACGGATATCGAATATCAAGAAATGTATTCGAATATATTCGAATATCTACGAGTAAAATGTAAAATTAAGTTAACGAACAACCTCGATCCATCAGGAAACGCCACATGGTCGCTGAATTTCACTGTGCTTCATGAAGAGTTTTTCTTTTGCGTGAAAAAGCCGTTCGCCGGAGATGTGTTAAAAGATAGCGGAGTGCATTCATGATTAGGCGACCGGTATAATAATCCTCCTGGCGCCGGGTCTGAGTGAGTAATGTACTCTCTTACCTTTGTTATTTGATTAACATTAATGACACTTTAAGACCAGCCGCTGCGGACAGAGACGCGATCTGACACGCATCGCATTTTCTCACAAATCTCTACGTCCATTTAATACTTTATTTAAATAATTTAAGACCGCTCTTATGAGGACACTCGACAAAACGGACATTTGGCATAATTTGTGTGTTATGGTTTGTTCAAGCCCGAAAGAGAACTCGATACTGACACGCGTCTTTTCTGTGGGTCGTGTGTGTGTGTGTGTAATAGGCAGGAATTACAGCGCGGTCTCTTTAGTTTTGTCGTTATCTTCCATTTTCAAAACAAGCTGGCTATTGGCTGCTATTATTCGCTTGATTTGGTCATGGGCCTACGCTACAATACGTTTAGAGCGGCCGCTACTGGATGAGATGGCAAACAATAAAATAAAAAGCAAACGGTCTAATCATAGACTGTAAAAAATGCGCAAAACATGGCACTTTAAAAACCGGAGTTTATTTATAGTTCGGTTTCGGATATTTCACGTCATGTTCGAATGCATATTCGAATATCGAATAAAAAGTGACAGCCCTAATAGGTACTCAAGATTAACATGAGATTAGGTGAAACTGTGCATGTTATGTACCCTTTAAGTAAGCTAAACTGACTTTAGACTAGGTTTTTCCTGGTCAGTGGTGGAATTATTTTCAGGAACTGCAAAATAGCACCAGGGAACGTTTGCACTGGAACACGCCTCCTCTTTTCGTCTAACCGCCCCTGGAGCGCAAGTTCATTCCCTAATTTACAGACATGCGTCTATGGAGGGAAAAGTCCGCTGTGCGTCGGGTGCAAAATAGGAATGATACATGCGTCTGTGTACAATTGCGCAAGGGTGCAAGATAGGGCCCATAGAGACGGTTTAAGGGGAAAAGCTAAAAATAACATTATTTTCACAATCACTCACAAAACTATGAGTAGAATTAAACTCATATTAAACAGAGTTTAAGTTCATAGACCTACTAAAACTGAAGCTGAATTTAAGGCTCATTATCTGATGATATCAGACAATATATTTACACACATGTTGTACATGTTACTTAGCTGGTAAAATTTCATTTTATTTCTAGTGAGTAAAACATTCAACTTTAAATGAAAATATGATGATGAAAATGGCTAAAAACTATACTTACATAAGTAGCTGCAGTTCATAATTTGGATCATCCTGCAGATCAGAGAGCAGTTTCACTCCCGAGTCGCTTAGTTTATTCCCAGACAGACTTAGTAGTCTAAGGTGTGAGGGGTTTGATCTCAGAGCTGAAGCCAGAGCAGCACAACCTTCATTTGTGACACCACACTTCATCAACCTGTAGAGAACAATGACACTCTTTACTCTCTCAGATCAGACACACAGTTCAGATCAACAAGGACTTTCCCATGATTACATTAAAACTAACAGTGTGGTGATAAGGTGAGAGAGACAATGAGAAAAAACTCTGAAATTATATAATTATTCTTTTTGCTCCCTGAACACAATATTCAGATACTGAAACTCTGACATCAAATTCTACTACAGATTTATAACAATGATTAAGAATAATTAATATTACATAAATTGCTCTCCTACCAACACACTGATGTGAGTATAACCCTAAATTCATTTTTCTATGTACATTTACTATTCTCCCTCGATTATCCCCCCAGAAAGTATGGGCTTACGGTCTTATGACCAGATCATGTGACTCTCAGAGAGATGGAAGCATAAGTGATAGTTCTACCAGAAGACTTGTTGTAGGTCATTGTCATTCATTCATTCTCAATATATCATAATGCAGCATCTACTTTACAAGTTCTACACCAATCTTTTATTCGTTGTTTCAGTTTGCAGTGCTGTATACATGTTCAGTCGTAGCCTAATTATGTCAGACGGTCAGATAGCTATCTGATTTGTCAAAACAGTTCCACTTACACTTGGCCACATAAACGTGTGTCCGCAAAATAAAATACGATCTTTAACCCTCTGGGGTCTAAGGGGTTTTTGGGGTCCTTGAGATGTTCCATTTTCCATTATTATTATTATTATTATTATTACGATAGTATTATTCCTCACAGCGCTGCGAGACGGTGCAAACAAGTACAATGATCTGAATAAACTTGATGTGTTTTCTCGAGCTGATATGGGAGCGTTCACAGTTTGCATGGATTGCCTCATTCATTTGCATTTGAATAGCGCGCGCTCTCCGTGGGTGGGGTCAGATTAAAACACAATGAGCTGAGATTAGGGCTGTCGCGGTGAAGGATTTTCCCTTGCGGTAATTATGAGTGGCTCAATAGCGCGATATGCGGTTTTACCGCATGTATTATTTATTTTGGTTTATTTTGATTTATTTGTTGCTATATAAATAAGTGTTACGATGTGGTCAGCATGCACAAAAACGAGTACATTTTCAGAAACCAATAAACCGAAACTAAACAGCGTATCTGCGCATTGAAAGCCAGTCACTCAGCGCGCAGTTGTTACGGCAACGGACTGTCTTTGAGTGACAGTCGAGTGACGTTCGTTAAAAGATAGTAATGAAACAAGGTTAATTATTTTTAACTTTGAGCTCCACTTTTCAAGGCTCAGCTGACCAGCAATGCGTTGCATAGGTAACGCTGAAGCTTCACTTAATAGAGACAAATGGCATTGATTCAATGCGTGACTCACTGAGTTTTGTTTCCCGCGACCGCGAGTTCCTCACGCTGTGGATGCTGACCAGCGCTGTTGCTGATATGCCATTCATGGTAAATACCCTTTATTTTAAACGTTAAAAGGATGACAGGACAAATACTTAACTTTCCTTGGACACGGCAACCTTTTCACGAATATGACTTGACCTCAAAGACAGACGCAGGTAATCGCACGCGCTCAGTCGATCTCTCTCATTCACTGTCTGTTGTTTAGGTTTAAGTGCAAATCCACGAAGCCTCTGTACAAATCACCATGATAAAACCATGATCACCATGTCTTATTATCATTATTAACTTATTTAACATTCAATACACATGCACGAAGTTCAAAACAAGAAGGGTATAGCCTTATGAAAAAAGAAAATACGTAAATATCGCGGTTGCTGCGGTTACTTGAATTCCTCTGCGGTTGGCTTGTCAGTAGTGCGGTACTGCGATATTGCGGTTATCGCGACAGCCCTAGCTGAGATGAGAACGACTGACATCTCTCTCTTTTCATACAGATTACATAAACAGAGAATATATATATTTTTTTTTATTAAAAAGTACTTCATTTAAAAGAAGAGAATTCAAGCTTCATGCCTGTGTGTCTGTATGCCTATTTGACTGAGTATTCGCTGAGTTATAGTTCATTTTCGGACGCGTTTCAGAATTGACTTCACTGACGGAGAGTAGGCAGAACTCGCATCATGTTTATTTTTCTTTATTTGGCGAAAAGCACAACACTTTGTTTTTATTATGAGTATACACAAAAAAAATATACACTAAACAGGATCGATTGATGTATAACACAAGCATATAAGATAAAAATTAATATTAGTATTTTGATTTTTTTTTCCACTCATAAGGAAAAAAACGAGCCTATCGCACCGGCACGATAGCCGACCTCAGGGGGTTAACATTACTGTGAACTAACATGAACAAACAATGAAACTAACATTAACAAAGATTAATAAATACAGTTACAAATGTATTGTTCATTGTTAGTTCATGTTGGTTAATACATTAATGCTAATGAACCTTGTTGTAAAGTATTGCCTAAATACATAATAACAAGCAATAATTATTTGTTCAAATAAAGTATCAAAGTAATCATATGGGTTTTATTGAACAACGCTGTTAAAGTACACCATGTAAAATAAATGATATAAACTAACATAAACATAACTTAGGGTAATTTAGGGTACATTACGGAAAAAAAATGCCTGAAGAGAGCGCCAATGGCTTGGTTAGACTAAGGTATGATCAAATCCTTGTTTAATATTGGCCAAACCAAATTTAATTAAAATGTCAACTTAATCTTTCATATTTGGTCTCTTCTGTACGGTAGAGATGCAACCGCTGCTGTAAAAATTTTTTTTTAACAATAGCTTGTGCACGTCAAAACATGCAAACTCAGTGAAAGGGTTAAACTTTTATTTTGAAATCGCGATGAACAATTCGCATTTCAGAGAGATGTTTATGTCTTATTCTCCTGTGTTGGCGTTTTACAAATGAGTTGCATTACGAATCTTGTGAAACGGCGAAACTGCATGCAGATGAATGTTAAATGCCACAAAAACTCACAGCACACAGAGATTGAGTTTGAGAAACCCGAGACGCTGACACGCATATAAATGATGACAGTGATATGAAACACGCGTCCGAGGTTTTGCGTTCCAAAACGTACATTATCAGCGTATAACAAACAGCACATGCAGAAACTGAGTATGTGTGGAGTAGCGTTTACTATGAACGGAGCTGAGTTACTTTTAACAATCCGCACGCATATAAATAAAGCGTTGTGTAAAGCGCGTTCTCTGTAAAAAACAAAACAAAAAACAGCGCATATATTTTTTGTGATTTTTTTGGCGGATATCACAGATTTTGCGATTTCATGATAGCACTCTGCTATTTTATGATTGTGAATTGTTTTAAAGGGGTCATATAATGGTACATGCATTTTTACAAGTTGATTGCACTGAAATGTCTGTTGGCAGTGCCTGTACACAACCATCCTATCATGATAAAAGTCCATCCAGTGGTTTTGTTTTAATCTCCTTATATGTTTGACCCTCTCTGAAATCAAGCAGTTCGATATTGTGACGTCATAATATCCAACGCCCCTCCCGCGATTGCTGAGTGACAGCCGTGTTTCAACACAAGACCCGCCCTGAGCGAGCTGTGACAGCTGTCGTCATAGTAGTCCGCCATTGTTGATATGCTGGAGCAGAATGGCGTCTAAGCGATTGTGGTGTTCAGTTCTTAGATGTAATAAGGAACACAGCAGTCATTTGGATGTTCCTAAATCCGAGCCGTTGAAGATGCAGTGGCTGAGTTTTGTTTTTGAAGCGATATGCCCAAAGGATTGACGCGGGGATTCCCTCACGGGGATTCCTCACGATCGTCCATGCTTTCATGTTTGCGCGAATCATTTCACACCAGACAGCTTTACAAACGAGAAAAAAACGGATTGGTACCAACGTGTTCCTGCTGAACCTCCAGAAGATGTGAGTGTAATGTTTTATTAACCTTTATATTAGTATTTATATTAATCTTTGCGAAATTTGCAAACCTTGCTGCAGGCTTCACGATGAATGCATCTAAGGTTTACACTCCGGGTCCATTACGGCATGTTTTCTATGTACGACGTTCTCAATATAATTTATAATCCCACGTTTATAATGAACAACGCGTGGTTATTGTGTTAGAAACGGTGTACGCACAGAACAGAGGGGCGGAGTGAGCAAAGCTCATTATCATTTAAAGACACATGCACTGAAACGGCGTGCTGAAAACAGAGCTGTTTTTGACCAGGTAAAATGAGTGTTTTCTTACAATACTAATGAGAATTTTTTATTAAAGTATATTACAAACTTTTAATTTAGACCCTAAAGAATCATATTAGCTTGTACAAAAATGGCATTATATGACCCCTTTAAATAGATCGTGTAGCCTTATAAAATGGTGTAATAATGCGGTTCATGGATTTAATGTCTGTATATGCGCCACTTCCGGTATTTTGCCGGTTACTCGACACGGGTAAATTGCAATCGAGGATTTTTTTTAAATAGAGTACTCTACTTTAATCGAGGAATCGTTACAGCCCTAGTTAAGAGTATATTCAATGTCTATCTTGTTTTATTTATAATTGTTCCCTTTCGAAAGGGAACTCACACTGCGTCGATGACACTTTGGGGAACGCCTCCGTGTGCCTGAAATACTTATTTAACCTGTTAAGCTTAGGGGTGTAAGAAAAAAATCGATACACTTGAGTATCGCAATATTTTATTTTGCAATACTGTATCGATTTTCAAAAACGCAATATCGATATATATATATATTTTTTTTACGTCCAAAAATATTCATGGTAAGACCGTAAGACAGTGGTTCACGTTTATGTTGTTTAAATCCCTACCACTAGATAGCTATGCTGAGACGCACCACCAGTGTCCTCGCCAGGCTCGCCTATAACGGTGCGTGTCCACTGGACATTTTAGGATTGACAGCGGAACGGAGAAAGCGTTGAGAGCGACCGAGAGCGTCAAAAAGTTGGGCAGTTCCTTTATACAAGTATGAAGCGAAAAACGCAGTCGGCAGCCAATTGCTGTGAGGTTCGGGATGTCACGTCTGTCTTGAGAGTTTAAACATATGCAAATTGTGCAGGAGTTTATGCTGGATTTAGTGCGTAAATCATTTTGTTTACAAATTAGACGTTGTGCAGTTGTTATGTTAAATATTTCATTTTGGATGTGTTTATTGTGATTATATTGGCTGGTTTTATAAAAGTTTATACAATTGAAAGGACATCTTTGCTTGGTGCATTTGGAAACAAAGCTGGTCTATTTCTAAATGTAATCGCGTGCATCGTTCACACCAAACGCGAATAGAGCATCTGGTGCGAGTGATTTTAATGTTAAGTCAATGCAAAGACGCGTTTACGCGGGTCTGGAGGTCCTGCGGCACGAGGCGTTTAGCGCGGCGCGGTTCGCCTCATTCGCGCGTCCAGTTCTATTAAAATCTTTTATCACATAAAACTTGATTTCAATATATGACACATTCATTTTGTTCACTTTCATCCACTTTCATTCATTTTCGTCCAGTTCACGTTGTTGTTTTGTATTGTGCTGTACCTATTTTCTTTTATTATGGCCTACTTGAGCATATAAAAATTTGCTCACTAAGAACTTTGAACCACAATCCCAAACTGGCAGTTTGATTTTCTGTGTACTGAGTTGTTTACCTAAAGTAATCTTCTTTGACTTTTATGCACATCATGACTTTTTTAAAATATTTTTAATATATTTTACTTTAAAAAAATCCCAATATATCGCCTTGTGCACAGTATCAAAATATATTGCAATATATTGAATCGTGACCCATGTATCGTGATACGTATCGTATCACCAGATTCTTGGCAATACACAGCCCTAGTTAAGCTGCAACCCCACTTTTGAAAAATCCCCAGAAATGACATACCCAAACTGAAACAGATACAGTTCATGAACCCTTTGTACTAAAAGCACAAGTATGATCTCATTTGAAAGCTGACACCTGGCAGTTTATTGTAAATGTAGAATTAATTATTGTCATAATGAAATTTTTTTTTATAAATAGCTTCAAAGTTTTGTAAAGTTATTAGAAATTAATTTTTATGAAACATCCTCATGAAAATAAAATTGAAGTTGGCACTGTAGCAATCTAGAAATGCACTGCAGCTAAAGCCACGTCTAAACATTTTATGTTTAAAATCTGAAGATAATAAGTCCAAAACTCTGTATTTAGTTAAATGTTTTTCAAGACCACGTCAAATGACTTTATTTTGATTTGACTCTAAAATGCAACTGATGTTTATTGTCATCTTCTAACCATCTATCCAGTATATTGTCTCTATTGTTTTATGGTGCAAACGATCCCCATTCAGTCTCAGTCTCCCCCTGCACACATTCACACCTCTCAAGCCTGGTTATGGCTCTAAATATGCATTTCTTTTGTCTGCATTATAGTTACTAACGACTGGCTATTCACAGGCTATTCATGGGTATTCAGTCCCTAATTTCTTTTCTCAAAGTTCACCTCACATTTTAAACTGTATCAAATGCATTTCTTGAATAAAGAAACATTTCAGTAAGCATTCAAAAAATCATAAAAGTATAAAAGTATAACTGATAGTGGCAGGTGCACCTATGGCTAGCTAGCATGTTAGCTTAGCACACCATCAATACACGACAATTTATGAGATTAAAACCATGTTTGTTCTCCAAACTTACTTTATAAGTAAACTTATAAACTTACTTCGCAAGTCGAGTATTTTAAATAATCTTCTGTGATTTAATTTGGCTTCAGATAAAAAAATCAGACAGAAAATATACTATTGTATGGTATTCTGCACAGTGATAGTCTATATAGATTAGCATTACATTATAAATATAATCTATTAATATGAAAATACCTGGCATGGCTTGAAAAACACGGGTAACTCAAATATCATTGCAATCATGTTTATTGTCTTCAAAACATCTTTATCTGCATATTACAGCGCAATCTCTGTAGCTTTGTGTGTATCAGTGACGTCCTGGAATGTCACATGATTATGGCTCTTCTTCATGTTCCATATATGGAATATTATTGTGCGTCGGGCGCCCTCAGGCTATTGGTATGAATAGAAAACACACAGTATCAAGGGGGTCGCACACCGGACGCGCAGCTCAGCGCCGCGCCACGTCTTTTAAATTCGAACACATTATTCTCTATGAGAGTACACACACCTTTCGGCGTCTGTCAGCGGCGTCTGTCAGCGGCGCCCAGCAACGGCTCAGGACCGTGTTCAAAATCCTGCCGCGCCACAGAACGCCATTTACATAGTTTTATATTAAATTTACATTTATGTGTCTCAAATCGTAGTTAATGTATATACGGACTTCACCCTGTGCTGCAATATACATTTAGTTTTATATTTATTTACAGAAATCAGAAAATTGCTGATGTTATCGGATTTTAAGGTGAGAGTTGTCCTAGACATGGCGCGGCGCGGCGCTGAGCTGCGCGTCCGGTGTGCGACCCGCTTCAGAGTATCCAACCGCTCATAATGATTACATCGACGCATTTGGGTATAAATTCAATAAATATTATTCCTGTCTATAGAAATCTGATGTAAACCTATGAGAATCTATCAATATTTCTCCAAATCTGCACATTATTGAGCTAAAAGCCCTGAGGGACGTTGTTTTGTGAATCGCTGTCATGACGACAGCACAGAGTTTTTTTATGAATGAAAGCAGCTGACGCGCATAATTCATATTAAAGGTATCGACTCATTTTTTCATTTCATAACTCCTGACACAAATTAAGAAATAACTGTCGCTATAAGTTTCTCAGAATACAATACTGGTCAAATACTGAAACTTGAGTCTTATATCTTTTTAATGATGTATAGTTTGTCAAGGTATAACATTAAATATGATAGTAACTTTGAACTATATATAAAAAAAACGCTTCAGTGCGCCCGCGCACTGGCAACGGTTAACAGGTTAATAACAGCAATCCTATTGGCCGGTGACAGCCTATGACGTCACAACTAGTGCGACCTGGAATTATGTAAGGGGCGCCTAGAGAACATGTCATCCACTTTTTCATCTTTAGGGACTGATTTGTCTCTAAGCTTCAACCTGGAAACTTCAAAAGGTAATCATGGCTTGTGAAAAAATTATTCAGGAAGTGTGTGGATCCGTGTCTAAGATGTTGACAGTTGATGACACACACAAATTGTGCATTTACTGTTTGGGCAAAGAGCACGCACAATCAGTTATTGAGGGAGCTACTTGTGCTGTGTAGTGTGAAGTGAGCTGTCGGATGAGGATGTGTTGTCACTAAAATCCTCTGATCCGGCAGCGAGTGCTCTGCTGCCCAGCCCAAAAGAGCAGGAAATGGCTGATGAGGGTTAAGAGGATGTACAACCCGAACCCTAATAGTCATCCTGCCCCGCATGTTGAGCTGTTGAGGGTTAAGGAAAGCGCTTCAGCAAGGCTTCAGCTGCCGTGGGAGCACGTGAGGGAAGAGACCACTCGTGGTGGACTTGAAGAAGGGTTTCTTTCCAGCTCCAGTGAGCCTTCCATTTCTGCCCAATCTACACAATGAGATTGAAAAGGCATGGAAGAACCCATATTCAGGCGGTGGTGGGAAAGTGGGAAAGGCGAAGGCGAGCTTGGCTGCATTTAAATATTGCAATAACACTGCGGTCCGAATCTGTGCCTCCCCCAAGCTCTTTTTGCATCAGCCCTGTGGCTGGACCTATGATGAGTCATTCCTTCAATTTAAAACCCTTCTGTAGGTCTGGCGTCTGGTTCGGTAGTAAGTGCGCTCTTTCAAGCTTTAATGGTGATAGGCCTCCATTTTGCAGCCTCCTCCCTTTACGAGTTTAGTAAGGATGAACAGTAAACATCGGTACCTTGTTAGAAAGTATTAGGGGGTATTAGGTAGGGTTTTTATAGGATGGTGAAAATAAGGTCCTGAAGTTCCCAGATATAGGTAGAATTTGCATACCCTTCCCATAGGCCTCTTCTTATGTTAGAGTCATCAGGCTTATGTAGTGGGTAGTGCCAATCTGTGGTAGTGAACAGGTTGGCATTATTATATGAACAATTATCTAGTGAGGCCACCGTTCATCTGAGCATTAAACAGACATTTCTGTGTGAGATGGCTTTCCCAATTGGGAGTTATGCTACTGAGGCCACTGCTCTGTCAAGCTCCAAAGTTCAAAAGTCCAAAGTCTCGAGTTCGATTGCTCCCCCCTCCCCCTGCCCCTGATTGACTGTGTTCACATTATATTAATTGTATTCGAACCGCGGTACGCTTGCGTCATCAACGCTTGCGGCGCGTAATCATGTTGCTTGGTAACCGCTATGAATGAAAAGGCGTCAAAATGGATAGAATTGCTCGCTTCACATTTGTTGATCTTTTTTTGAACCTTTGGTTTTGTTTTCAAAGAAAAGATACAGAAACACACTTGCGTCAAAAGTACTAAAATCGTTCCAAAAACAGCAGGCTGTCCCCGGCAGACAATTTTTGCGGAGGCAAGCAGAAATCATCTCTCTGCTTGCAGTGCGTCAATCCCGCTTTTCGTCAAGGTAAGGGCATACACACACGCACGCACCACATTATACGTCATCAATAGCGGTTCATTTCTGCGATTTGGTACGACTAGTGTTGTTTTTGGCGGCATGTTTTAATTTGAGTTTTAGTCTAGTCTTTGTGTCAAGCTATCATTTTAGTTTTTATTAGTTTTAGTCACATTCATACTCTTTTTAGTCTAGTCAAGTTTCAGTCGACTAAAAGTCTGAGCATTTTAGTCTTATTTTAGTTAGAATTATCCATGATTATTTTCGTCTAGTTTTAGTTGACGAAAACTGATGACATTTAGTCTAGTTTTAGTCAATGAAAATTGTATTTTAGTCTCTTTTTAGTAATGCAATTCTATTTAACCCAGTCAATATAGTGTACCACTATGGAAACATAGCAAAAATAGCGAACAGAAAAGTAAAACTCGTCTCATTCGTGGAGGTGGAAAATAAGTTCTTTGTGTACACATTTGACTACACATCGATGCATAATGGCGGCCGAAGCGTAGCGATGCATAGCATCGCTAGTAATTTGAAAAAATCCTAGTAATTTGATACGCGACGCGCCGATGCACGCAATACTATGCGTTGTCGGTGGGGGTGACATTGCAAGTATTGTACATTAATTCAAGTATATTATGTTTACAGAAAAAGGTTTGAATACAATGGCAGGCGAAGAGGAAAAATTATGCGAGCTTATACACTGAAAAAAATGATTTATTGTCTTAGTTGAATTTACTAAAAAAAATTATGTTAATTGGTTCCACATAATTGATTTTAGCTACATTTAAACAAATGCATTACGTTGAACTAAGTTCAGCTTAATGCATTTGTTTAAATGTAGCTAAAATCAATTGCGTGGAACCACTTACGATAAAAACATTTAGAAAATTCAATGAATTTACTGAAATCATTGAATTTACTAAAAAAAAATTATCGTAAGTGGTTCCACGCAATTGATTTTAGCTACATTTAAACAAATGCATTAAGCTGAACTTAGTTCAACGTAATGCATTTGTTTAAATGTAGCTAAAATCAATTATGTGGATCCAATTAACAATTTCTTTTAGTCAATGAATCATTTTTTTCAGTGTACGTATACATCTCTACAATGTGTGTGTGTGTGATTTTGGTTGGGTGACAGTTGTAGGTTACAGTTTGACAAGAGTTTACAGTTTGACAAAAGCACAATGTTGTGTTTTACACAAATATAAGTAGGCTAAACACTTCGCAGTTTTAATGATGTCCTGTATGAACAAAATGACGGAGTATGTTTTTATGTTTCCACTGTTCGCGCCCGTGCCTCTCACTCTCTGACACAACACACACGACACACATTCCAGCATTGCAATCTTGACATTGCAGCCTGTTATTATGCTGCATTCACACCAAACGCGAATAGAGCGTCAAATTCGCGTCTATCGCGTCTATTTCGACGCTTGAACATTTTTAATCCATCCTATTTGCTTTGGACAGAGCTATGACTCTACTATGAATCTACTACCATCTGTTGCGTGAGTGGTGTATTGCATTTCACGCATTGCCTGTTGCGTGAGCGGTGTATTGCATTTCACGCATCGCCCGTGACGCTTGCGTCTGCTTGCGTCCACTGTTTAGACTATGAACGCTTGCTCGCGTTGACTATGTAACGGCCCTTACAGTAAGTGTTGTGAACTAAGGACTACAATGATGTCAACCCAAAATGGCCACCCCAACCACTGAATCAGCCAAAAGTGAGCCTGCAAAGGTGAGGTCACAGCAGCATGACACCAATCATTTCATCTAATTATAATAAAGACGTTCAATTAAGACAATACAACTTTAACCCTCTGGGGTCTGAGCTGTTTTCTGGGCCCTGGAGGTGTTCTGACATGCTCTGACATTTGTGCTCATTTCTGTTACTTGTGACATTTTCATGGCTAAAGTCTAATTACACTGTATTCAGCACAAACTCTGCTACAATAATATATCTACAGCATGTGTGTAAAAGTTTGTTGTTTTAAGATAAAGACATTTATGCGTGGTTTGTGAAAATACAAAAATAAAAATTTCTTTTGAAAATTGTATGACGTAGCCTAGAATATTTGCTCCAAAACTATGTGAAAATCACCCTGACTGCTCATTCAGATAAGACAATATATTGATTTAAATTTTTTACGCCGTGTTTTGTGTAAAAAAAGCTTTATGCGGGAGCTCATTAATTTGTAAGCTTTTCACACCTGAGAAAGACAAAGACCCTCCCCTAACGGCCCTATTATGAGCCATCAGGCCCTATCATTCTGAGCAACCTTGCACAAAGAATGAGGAGATTTAAAAAAGAATGGCTTTTAGATTTTTTGGATTTATTTACAACACAACATAATCCAAAGATACACAACAAATGACAAAAAAGCACTCATTGAAAACAATTATCCAAAGACAGAGACCTTTGTGCCATTCCTAAAAACATTGGACATACCTTTCATTTCCAAGGTGTTTGATTTTCACTTTACCATGTTCATGTACAGAGACTCATGTGAATGTTGAAGTCAGCAGGAGTGGCATCTGGTCCCTATATAAAAAAAAAAAGTGAACATACTGATATCAAGAGAAAGGCCTGCACGATTTTGGGAATAAATTTTAGATTTTTCTGGTTAAAATTGCTTTTTAAAATTCACAGAATACACACACACACACACACACACACACACATAAATGTTTCCAACAATATATAATATAATGAACACCAGGTTTGTTGTGCCTTGTAGGCATAGGCTATGCGCAGTGCTGCATAAAATAATAATAACAATAACCATAGCAGCCTATAAATCTTCCAAAATATTTCAGTAACAACTAAGCCAGAGAAAAATATATTGATTATCATGTTACTTCAAATGTTTCCATTCGTTATGATGATATGAAATGAGATAATAGTAAAAACATGAAGCCGTTTGGTGCTTTTCAAACGCGATCGCGCTCCAAAAAATGATACATTCAAACACGATCGCGCTCAAATATAAAATATTATGGTTACCATGTACATATATACATTTGAGCAGATATCCACAAACACAGTAACAGTAAACACGGGTCTAAATATTATAATATTCACCATATATCTAGCAACATCTGCAATGTGAAATTTATGCAACAATAACAAACTAATAGGCTATGTAAGAATTTCTTACCTTACATCTTTCTTGTCTTCAAATCGCGATCTTCTTCTTCTGAGGTAGCCTAAATCCAATGTAAGCTCACGGCGCGTCTTTCAAACTCGACGAAAAGCAGAGACTTGAAGTGTTTTGGTGTTTTGTTTTTGAGGTAGCATGAGCGTGATCGCGTTCCATGTGGAGATTTGCATGTGCATATCTTTTGCGCGAGTGGGCGTGTTCAAATTAAAAATAATTAGGAAGCGTTTGAGAAGCTAGACATCTTGTTGGTTTTATACAAATTACTTAAACAGAGAATATTTGTTTTCAGTTTGAATCTGATCATTTAAAAGTAACACACTTAAATGTTTATAAAGGTATACAGATCTGGCCTTTAAAAACGCGTGTTTTTCTCCCACGGCATTCGGCAATTCGTCTCGTAGAGTCTCGCAGAATTCTGCAAGTGCTTTCGGGGGGGGGGGCTACTTAAAAAATCCCTCAATGTGTTTCGCTTCACAGAATATCCACCAGGTGGCGCATAAAAAACAACTTTACATTAGATTTTTTATTTTACTTCACATTACGTCATGATTGTGAGAAAACATCCACAATAAAATATAAATTACAAATAGTAATAGACACAAATATTTACAGTAGGCTACTGTATTATATAGACATTTGAAAATATTTGTAAATGCAAAAGGTTCATTAAGACAAGAAAGGGTATTGGACAACGTTTACGAATTTTTATATGCTTTGTCATTGCTGTGGTTTCCAGGAGATGAGTGCATGCAGAATATTTAACATTGCTTTTATTAAAACAGCAAAGTGACGTTCTTGCCAGCGCATAACTTTTTTGTACAACTATTAAGATAATTGTGCATGCAATGCGCATTTATATAAGTGCAACAGAGAATTTAGTGTGAGCATAATACACGTGACTCTGCCTGTAAAAACCCAGCAGTATTTTTTATATATATACACAAAATCATCCTAACATAATGCAATTAAATAATGCGACTTACCCAGATTCTTAATTCGTGCAGATATTTCTTGTGTGATTGTTCTTGTGCAGATATTTCTTGTGAGGTAATGTTGCAGCACAACGCATAGCATTTATATTTTGGGCGCATCTGATTTGCCATTACATTATTAATAAACATTTTAATTGAACTGTCTTAATGCATTAAGCATAAAGATTTTTCCACGTTAGTGTCTGAATGTCCGGGGTTGGTTTGAGGTCTTGCCGACAGTTTGTAAATCTTCTAAATATTCATATTCACAAATTCCATACAAAGGGTGATCAACAGTTATGACTTCTAAAATAAAATAAAAATGACCAGATAAGAGGTATCTGATTGACAGTTTGACAGATGTTGTTTTTAAAAAATAATTACAACATTATGGGGAAGTGGTATTAAATATTCGGTAACACATAGCCTAATACAATTATTTCAATTATGCATATTGTTCAGTTTTGCTTTTACAAAATGTTCCCTGTTTTTTATATAATTAATTTAACCTGAGATGTGCGTTATATCGCTTTTTGATCATTCTTTGTGTTGTCGAATTTTGACACAGTTTCATTACTTAAGTAATGAAACTGTGTCAAAATTCGATTGTTCATAATAATTTGATTCATAATTATGTCGTTTTTTTCTAAAAGTAAAAGTAAAACAACAAAGTTTTTCTAAAAGCAATATTCTAAAGAGATACAAAGACAGTGTACGTGTACCCACCAGATTTCGTCATGAGTCATTTTGTACACACCACTTTTAACTTCCGTTGACCGTTTTCAGTGGTTATGAGGAGCAATATGAGAGAAAAATTTTGTAATCATTGTCTGACACAACAAAAAAAATTATAATATTCATTTTATTTTAATTTTCGTGTTCGCATTTATGAGGGAAAAAAACAACGTGTCAGTTTACGGTTATGGACTTGAGCGCTCTAAAAGCGGCACTAAAAGACTGCTTTAAAACTTTCACAGAGACCTCAAACAGAACAGCTGCCTTTCTTTAAATTTAATTTCGTTTTGTATTAATTATGTCTTAATTTTAATCAATGTTTCGTGAACCAATTGCCTGGATTTAAGAAGTAAATATAGCAGACAATCACGACATTGGAGGCGCCGGCGATATCTCATAAATGAACCGAAACTCAGCGTGTAATGCACATTCACATTTACAGTGCATTTAGACACATTTAGACGCATTCATAATCATTACTTTTACCGGTTCTTTGTGGCAAGCTTTATGCGTGCGGTCGTGCGCTTGAGTGCGGCTATATTATAGTAAATGCTCATTACTTAAAGGGACAATAAGTAACTTTTTAGGTATTTTATTATCTAAAATCAATATTTTTATTCATAAATATGTCCTCAATGGTGTACAAATACCTCTGCCAATGATCTGACTTATCCTCGTAAACGAAGAATTTATTATCTTTATATACATTGGACGGGTAGGTCCACGGAGGCTTCCATGTAGTTCCGCCATCTTGAAAAACTATAATAGCAGAGAGGGACAAAAAGTACTAGGCCAACGCGTTTCCACAACGCGTTTTCGTTCAGAGCCCGCGTCACGTGACTGAAGTCAACAGAAGCGGAGGAGCAGAGCAGAGAGCCGCGGCAAGTTTAAAAGGCTGCACTTCACGGTTAAGTCACAGGATAACGAGTCATCTTCGTCAGAAAAGTCCACAATAAGACCGTAAAAGGAAACGTGATCGGAGATTACAAAAACAAGGGTTAATGTTGGGATAGCTAATGCAGGAGAAAGCTTTCAAAAGAGACGCTGAAGTTGCCTGCTTTCTTCTCGACAGGTAAGTCAATGTTAAGGTCTTAATTACAGGCTTTTTATTTTTATTTTTTTATTAGCCTATATATAGGATAGACCATATATATAGACCACCGTTTCCCAGCGGGGTGACGCGGCACCCTGGGGTGCTTCTGGCGAGAGCAGGGGTGCTGTGTAAAAAAACAATTTTTTACCATCAATCTCGGATCGTCGGAAGTCTCTAATAACAACAAATAATGCGCACAAATTTATAATAAAAATGCAAATCATAAGTTTTCGGCGTTGAATTGCGGAGGTTGCGCTTGCGTGTGATTTTATTCCCGTGCCTTATTCCCAGTGCGTCCACATAAAGCTGCCTATTTTTCATTGATGCGCTTACAGTCAAATACACACGAAAACATTGTCACAACGTCCGTCTTGCCGCGTATTCACATAAACACATCGGTTATGTCCGTGCTGCTGTCAACGCAACGCGTGCGATTAATGTTTTTCAGTTTAACACGTTAAAAATATTTAACGCAATTAAAGCAGCATTTTTTTCTGTCATCCTTTGGCTAGCGTAACATTATATAATCACGTTCTTCTTCATGCAAATGCTTCTAACCATGCAAGCGAGAAAATACAAAAGAGAATGCGCTGTCTGTGATGCTGACACGACGCGCGCCAGACTCGACTTCTCTTTCGCGCTTTCGTTTTGAGTATCCTCATCAGAGCAGTCTTAAATTAGTTAAATAAAGTCTTAAATGAACGTTAAGAGTTGTGAGAAAATGGGACGCGTGTGGGATCCACATGTGACAGTGCAGCAGTGACATCAGAATCAAATAAAAAGATGCCATTAAACAATTATTTGAAATATACTGTCTT
The DNA here is from genome assembly GCA_022829025.1 of Squalius cephalus. Lineage (NCBI taxonomy): Eukaryota > Metazoa > Chordata > Actinopteri > Cypriniformes > Leuciscidae > Squalius > Squalius cephalus. Next base: position 4,695,236 of record CM040805.1, read on the forward strand.
TATGATGTTTCTACATTAATTTGGAGATTTACTGTGAAATTATTAGGCTACATAAAATATAGTAAAAACAAGCTATCTTGTGCAATTATAACAAAATTATATATTATATAAAATTAAAAATGTTTAATTCATTCATTCATTTGTAACATGCATGAACGAAGAAAAAAAAAGGAACGGGAAGAAGAAAATCTTATGGTAGCCTACCTGTCATATATTTGTGCACATCAAAAAAACAAACAAAAAAAACAAACCCAGCACATTTCAAAGTATAGTATCAAAGTAGTATCGTGACAACACTAGTGTAGGGTGCCACACATTTTTTTTTTAAATTTCAAAGGGTGCCTTGACTGAAAAAAGGTTGGGAAACACTGATATAGACATTAGAACATAGTTAAAAGTTAAACAGGCTCTTTGATGAATATCAGCTATTGAGTAAAGTAGAGAAGGTCCTATAAACAAGGTTGTAAGTTTTGTTTGTTCAAAACTGTAACATTCGTTTGTTCGTTGTGTCAAGTTGTAGTTTGTTTGAAATAACAAACCAGTTCACCTGAAGGAAAACTCGACGAGGTGCTATTAGAAGACATCCTGTCAAAGCTTTTTGGTACATATCGCTTACCGTAGATGCAATGCGCATTTGAAAACGCGAGGCGCTGGAGAGCAAAATTAGTTTGATTGCAAAATACAAATTCACCACTAGATGGGAGTAATTCCTACTTACTGTCCCTTTAAAACAAAGCATAAGCCTCTTCCTGGCATGCAATGGAATCTACAATGTCAGTTGGTTATATCAACATATGTCAAATTAAGTTACGCGATATCAGCAAATTAAGCTATAAACATTAATTTGAAATAACTTAAAGCGTATGTATAGTAGATTTGCTTAAATAGCATTTAAACAAAGGAACTGCAAGGGATTAAAACCCCGCCCACGCGCTGGTGAAAACAGGAAAAACCGGTTTTCTTTTGATTCCCTGAGAGGAGATCGATTAGCATTGGGGGTTGAATCGGCAGACCTGGTGGGTGGGTGGTTGTAATTTCTTGACTCTGTGCAATTGGTAGCAGCTAAAACAAGCAGCTAAAACAAAGACTGTGGAATTAATTACATTTTGGAAATAACTTTCTTCATGTCGTTTTATTTATACACTGTAAAACATATATATATATATATTTTTGAATTTGTAAGTATTAAATATGTTTTACAAACAATTGGTTTACAAACTCTTGGAGGTTTGTGGTTACCATCATTCAGAAGAGTGGTGCTTGTGTTTAGACTTATGTTTTACGTGATTAAATCAGGAAGATTACATTGGTTTCTGTCCACACGGAGACGCATTTAAGACGATTTAATCAGGAAATGGAGGCACCGGCGCGATATAACTTGCATTGCTCGTGAACTGAGCTCGTCTCATAAATGAACCGAAACTCAGAAATGTATATAGAAAGCTTGAAATGTCCACTTTTAAACAAAACAATTCAAAACGAAAAGAAACAGACAACTCTCTTATGTAAGTGTGCATTTCTCTCTATAGGCACGTTCACAATATCTGCGAAGATGACGAGTCAGCATTGTCAACATCTTTGACTGACACATAAAACACTAGTTTATTAGTAAACAATTAAAATGTCTCCTTGCTATATTTGACACATGATTACTTTTGCCAGTTCTTTGTGGCAAGCTTTATGCATCCGTTAACTATCGAATATCGTGACTCATATTTTGTACCAGACCATTTATGGTTGTTCATATTGTTCAACAAAGTTCTTGATAAAAAAAAAAAGAAAAAAAGAAGCTACTGTGCCTAATGTTATTGTTGTACAGCGCGCAAGGTTTATGCGCATGCTTTAAGTCTTCTCCGTTTTTAGTGTATGTCTGTGGCAGAATTACAGTGCCTGGTCTGGTATGTATACTAGGCTACATCGTTTTGAGTCGGTTTCAGTGGTTTCGTGTGTACGCAGATATTTCTTGAGACGACGCCATGTTATGTTTTTATGCACTTTTACTCTTTTAGTTTTGTTGCAATTTCACCAAAAGCTTATAATTAGGAAATACACACAACACGCTAAACTTATATTCTCTATATGTTAAAAATGTTGTAAAAAATACGTATTATTCTTATATAATAAGAATAACAATATGATACATTTATATTGCACTCGAAATGATTTAGATATGGAAAGAGGAAAATTACCACCAATAAAGTTTTAAAATTCTTCTTTAGGAAATATTATATTTTGATGATTCTGCAAGTTCAGCAGACAGTGAGGTTCGGGTTTGTTCCGATCAGAGCTCGTGAGTGGAAAGCATTTCTGAATATTCCGCTCCGCTCGTTCATTCCGCAGGGTCCTCGGCCTCGCTCAACACAGATGTCCTGTTGCCTGGTTCGAAAATATGTTTTACCGCACGCATAAAGCTTGCCACAAAGAACCGGTAAAAGTAATGATTATGAATGCGTCTAAATGTGTATGTGCATTACACGCTGAGTTTCGGTTCATTTATGAGATATCGCCGGCGCCTCCAATGTCGTGATTGTCTGCTATATTTACTTCTTAAATCCAGGCAATTGGTTCACGAAACATTGATAAAAATAAAGACATAATTAATACAAAACGAAATTCAATTTAAAGAAAGGCAGCTGTTCTGTTTGAGGTCTCTGTGAAAGTTTTAAAGCAGTCTTTTAGTGCCGCTTTTAAAGCGCTCACGTCCATAACCGTAAACTGACACGTTGTTTTTTCCCTCATAAATGCGAACACGAAAATTAAAATAAAATGAATAAATCATAATTTTTTTTGTTGTGTCAGACAATGATTACAAAATTTTTCTCTCATATTGCTCCTCATAACCACTGAAAACGGTCAACGGAAGTTAAAAGTGGTGGGTACAAAATGACTCATGACGAAATCTGGTGGGTACACGTACAATGTCTTTGTATCTCTTTAGAATATTGCTTTTAGAAAAACTTTTAGTTTTTTTTTTACTTTTAGAAAAAAATGACAATTATGAATCAAATTATTATGAACAAATAATGAAACTGTGTCAAAATTCGACAACACAAAGAATGATCAAAAAGCGATATAACGCACATCTCAGGTTAAATTAATTAAGCTCCTCATAACCACTGAAAACGGTAAAAAAAATCGAACCAAAAGTCAAATTAATATGGACGGAAGTTAAAAGTGGTGGGTACAAAATGACTCATGACGAAATCTGGTGGGTGCGTACCCACCGTCCCCACCGAAATCGACGTCTATAAGGGAAAATGATAATATAAAAAGTACTGTACAGTAATGCAGAAAAGCGCATTACAACCATGTTAAAACTATTTAAAACGTTAAGATGCAAAAATGAACTAAATGTAAAATTAGATAATGATATTGCGCAAATGATCTCGGTCTCTTCAAAGGTCTTCGCAATTATTGTGTTATAAGACTTAGTTATCATAGCCTACATCACATCTCTTCTACTGTAAGTACACAGAAAAAAAAAATAAGACAAATGATGCGCGTTTGAGTCGGATTTTTATGAAGAATATGTGACTGTTTATGTAACTGGCAAAAGAAAACATTGTATTCGTCATACTTCGTCAACTCAGTATGGCCACATGAAACACGACTGCCATCTACAGGTTTTAGTATTTCCAGCGTCCAACATCTAATCCCCCTTCTGCACGATCCCGCAGAATTTCGGAAGTGCTCGTGGCATTCTTCTCTCTGAGACGCGCATTTTTAAAGGCCACATCTGTATGGCTCATAAATGTGTGACAAGTATTCGCTGAGTTTTGTTTCAGTTTATAGATGTGCTCAAGAAAAAAAAATTCACCGCGACGGAGAGGCAGAACACACACCCTGTTTATTTTCTTTATTTTACAAAAGCACAATGTTTTGATTTGATTGTAAGTGGACACATACAAAAGTAAAAATATCACAGATTCTTTTTTTATATTTCTTTTTTCTGTATGAACATAAATGACGGAGTATAGTGCTACAATGTGAAGAAAATCCAGCAAAATGCGCCGGCGCGTTTGCCGACCTCAGAGGGTTAATAATTACATTTATTTAAAAAAATTCCTTTGCATTGTGCAAAATTGTCACAAATTAGTATTGATGCTGTGGAATCCTTTTCTATTGATATACGTTTCCTCATTTACATTTGGAGCAATGATGTGAACATGAGTTCCATCAATGGATCCAACAACATGGGGAAGCCCGAAATCCTCATTAAAATGTCTTGATTTTGCCGCATGGTTTGAAGATCAGTTGGAAAGTCAATGAACCGCCATATGGCCAAAAGTTATTTCCACCATAGAAAAATTTACATATTCACGCTTTATTCAAATATTATTAAGAATGTGTTAAAAGACTTTATTTTGACTATATATATATATATATATATATATATATATATATATATATATATATATATACACACTTATAAGACTTTATAAGACTTTATAAGACTATATATATATATATATATACACTGTATATTGTTTACTTGGACTCGATTGTTTTAGTTGTAATTATATAACACAATTAAACATGCAAAATTTCTGGCCAGGCTGTCATACAAGGAAATTCTGAACACATGCAAAAACAAGAGAGGACCAATGAAATATTAAGAACTGATTATGTTGCAGTAAATGTGTGCTTTTTTTCATGAGCATTTTTGTTTTTCTAAAACCTGCAGCTGTAGTTTGCCTTTTTTTTGCCAAATAAGTGTGTCTAAATTTAGTGTTTTCTTCTTCCCTCATATTTTAAAATACTGAAAAAATATGTAAATATTTAAGCAAACATGTAGGGTCACTAAAAAATGTATTACTTTCATTTCTGCATTTAGAGCATTGATTTACAGAGTGGGAGAAGATATAAAATTTCGTACTATTTTGTCAGTTACAAAAATAATATCTTGACGTTCAAACTTTTATTAACCTGTCATCATTTCACTTTCCAACATTATATTTCCATTGGAAAGTGTGTGTTCACCACCTCTCTGCTGCCATCTTGTTACTCTTAACTAGGTTAGGATACCTCTCCAGCACTCCTAAATAATTTAGGAGCTGAGACCTAGTCTTAACACTAAGGAACCTTTATGAATCACACTTATTCTTAAGTTTAGGAATAACAGTAAAATTATGTCATTCTTAGAATTTTGACACAATTTTTTTTTTTTTTTTTACTCTGAGCCCTCTGAATAAAATCATTCAAGTCATAAGTTGAATCCTGTTAGCCACTTACTGAGGCCTCCATTCCCTTGGGTTTATTAGAAAATATAAAATCTGATAAAATCAAGATAAGGCCTCAACCTTGATACATTCCTCATGGTTATGCTCAGGGTTGGGGAGTAATGGAATACATGTAACGGCGTTATGTAATCAGGATACAAAAATCCAGTAACTGTAATCCGTTACAGTTACGTCAAAAACGTAGTAATCAGATTATAGTTACATTTTGAAAAAATGGGGAATACTTTCAGGATTACAATGGTTTCATTTAAAACTAAATGAATCAGTATTTTGGCATAATACCACTATATTAAGCGCTGCTTGATTATACAGTAGTTCCTGGTTCTGTTGCCAGTAATGACTCGTGTGCCACGCCCTGGTGCATGTGCAAATAACAGCTTTCTACAATCTCCTCAGACGCAGATTGAATCACTGCTGCTAGTAGAAACGATGCAGCCTGCGGGTAAAATCGCTTTTAATTCATGGAAATTCCGCTGCCATTTTCTTAATTTTTTAATGCTATTAATGTAATTTCTAAATCTTTTCTCGCGTAACGGGATGTTCGCTCTAGGTAACGTAGCTGAACTCCCACTGCCAACGCCCCAAGTTCAGTCAGGCAAATTAAGACAGATCACGGCTTTAGTCAACATGTAGGCCTATTTTAATATAAACTAAAAATAAAATAAAACAAAATAATCTGTAATACCATACATTAGCCACTAGATGTCTGTATAGCCCTTTACATAAATATTAGGGCCGGGACTCGATTAAAAAAATTAATCTAATTAATTATAGCCTTTGTAATTAATTAATCGAAATTAATCGCATTTTAATTGCATTTTAATTGCATATAAATTAGGGCTGTCAATCAATTAAAAATAATTGTGTTGAACATGTTATTGAAATAATGTTCAAATGTTCAAAGGGTGAGCATTGAAATAATTGTGCCTAGCAAATAATCAATACAATACAATTGAACATTATTAAATTATTGAACATTTTTAAATTATACATTTAATATTAAACATTAAATTATAAACATTATTTACACTTGCTTTACAGGTTTTTAACATTACGTCACGATATCAATGTTGATTCAATTTGCAAAACCGAAGCATAATTCAACATTGGTTCAATGTAGACATACAATCTTTATTCACCCATATTGAAAGAAGATACGGTGAAACAACGTCACAACATCAACACTCAACAGTGAAACATTGATTCGACCTTGGTCCCTTACGTTCACCGGTGAATCAATGTTGAAATGCCGGCTGTTTTTTTTTATAAGTAAATGTTCCAATCAATGATCCAGGCAGCGCCAGCGCTTTCTCGTCTCCCTCCTTCATTTTACGGCTCCAGGTTCAAAGGTCAATATGGAATGGATTAATCTGCGTTATTTTTTTTAACGCGTTATTTTCTCAGATTAATTAATCGAAATTAACTCATTAATGTCACAGCCCTAATAAATATATATTCAGGCCTGTGTGTATATTTTGCAAATATTGGATATATTATCCATTATATTATATATATATAATATATATATATATATATATTATCCATATACACAGGACCAAATTCTTAATAAATAAAAGTTTTTTTTTTTTTTTTTTAAATAATATTTCTTCTTGCTTGACTATTTATATACGTGACATTGAAGTAATCCAAAAGCAATCAGTTACATTACTTTCATATTATAGTACTTGGATTATGTTACTGAATACTTTTTTATGAAGTAATTTGTAACTGTAATGGAATACGTAACCCTCCCAAGCCTGGTTATGCTGATAGAACTCCCCTTGTCAGGGCCATTATTTAGAGTACTTTGCTACCCATAGCTCGTATGTTATCACCCTTGACCACCTAGGCTCAGGTAAAGACAGATTAGATACTCCCTCCCACTTGGGATGGTTGAGTATGCTCCCTTATGCCTGGCTCACACTACGGGAGTTTTAAAATCCTAACCAATTGAAAAATTTGGTTGCAGCACACACTTAAGGAGAATCTTTGCAGATTTACTTCCCTCAAATCTTTAACATGCTCACACTATAAGATTTGACAATCGTGGGTGCATCATACACTACAAATTGTTATCAAGATTATCGTGCCAGAGTGAGCACCTCACGTGATCTCACGCAGCAGATCTGAAGCGGAAAAGCATGCAAACACAATATCTGTCCTTCATATCAAGTCATATTTGTGAAAAGGTAGCCGTCAAGGAAAGGAAAGTGAAATCTTTCAAAAATCATCCTTTTAACATTTAAGGATATTTCTAATGAATGGCATCAGCGCTATTCGATACAATGAATCAATGCCATTGATCATGAAGTGACGCATCAGCTTCAGCGTTGTCCATGTGCCGCATTGCTGCTCAGCTGAGCCTTGTAAAGTGGAACTCAAAGTTCAAATTAAATATTAAAATAATGAACAGCTTGTTTCATTACATCTATCTTTGAATGAATACGTTTCAATCCGTTTTCCGAAGATTTTTGGGGCCCTTGGGATGTTTTGACATGCCCTGACATTTGTGCTTTTTTCAGTTATTTTCTAAACATGTTAATGGCAAAGGTGTAAATTCACTCTATATAGCACAAACAGGGCTACCATAATATGCGAGCAACATGTATGTAGATGTTTGTATTTTTAAAGTACACATGAAATCAAAATTGACCATATTTACTTTGTTTGCCTAAATTGATTGTTTTGTGGTGAACAATTCATCCATGCAAGTCAATCCACACAAAAAAATTTTTTGGCTTCGTAATCTTTAATCAAAATCTGAAAATGCCCCTCCCCTCTGCATTGGAGGACCTTCCCTGATGACGTATGTTTGACGGCTTGGTTTGGGAAACGCTTAACCACTTCCCTCAAACCGTTCGCTATGAGCGAGAGATGGAGAGGAGGAGCGCTAGAGTAAAACCCTGCCCTCTGTTCAATATTCCTTTTCACTGGGAAATACGTCACAACACTGGAGAAAAGTCGTTTGCAACTTCCGGTTCACGCAGACTGTGGTCTTATTTCAGCAACTTTCATTTTTATTTTTTTCAATAACCACGCATAAACAAAAATGAAAGTTGCTGAAATAAGACCACAAAACTCATACTAAATATGTGTCCACAAGACTTTTGACTAATGGATGTTGTTGCTTCAAGTTTTGGCTTCAAAATTATGTGAAAATAGTCTTGCTTTATCGTTCACATAAAACAATACATTGATTTAAATTGTGTAAGACAGGTTTTGCTTGGAAAGCCAATATGCGAGTGGGGTGTGAAGGAGGAGTGGTTTACACCTGAGAATACAATGTCCCACCCATTATGTGTAATTACTTGCATAATGAGCCATTCATTCAGGTGTGACACTTACTGAGCCACAAGAATGAATGCAAGGACAAAATATATATTTAAAAGACTTATATTGACCATTTAAGATTTTGCTTACATCTATCTTGTAAATATGTTTTGCTATTTTATTAAAAAGGTTACAACTACAACAATAATTACAATTTAAACAATATTTCAAGTGTACTCTTTCTTTGTAAAATTTTTTTATTTATTTTTTATTTATTTATTTATAGGGGTGTAACGATACGCGTATTCGTATCGAACCGTTCGGTACGAGGCTTTCGGTTTCGTTTTCGGTACGCATTACGTACCGAACGTTTCGTTGGACCAAAATTTCATTATTTCAAATGAAGGCGTGTCGCGGGTGGCAAGCACGCTCATAGAGGCTGGCGTGACCACAACATCAACTGGCAAACGCAATGTAAGGAACAAAACTGAGCTAAGTTACTCTTATTGTGTTTGTGTGGACCGTTTATCAGTTTTGGCCTGTGAAGAGGGACTCACGAGCCCTATGTGCGAGCCTGATCAAGCAACACCACACAGCGCTCCAGACCAGTAAAGAAAGCATTTGAATTTCAAATGCTTTTTGAATTCGCCACTTAAGCAATAACATCGCTGCAAGATCTAGTGAGAAACATTCACATTTCTCTGTTATTAAAGGATCAAACAGCGCTGACCTGGAAACCAGGAAGAAACATCGTGCCATGAATGAACTGGCCGGTGTCCACAGATCTGCAACATTCACCACGGAATGGATTTGCTGTAGTAACACTAACTGCAAGGTATGGAAGTTTGTCAAGAATAGTGGGCTATAATGCTTTCAAGTAACATTACGTCGGTTTTATTTTGACATTATGAATACAATTGCTGCCCTCAAATGTTAATCTGAACTAAAATAAACCTTTGCTTATAACTAGCCTACTACTACAATATTACATTTCATTTTGTCCAAGGAGCTGTTTTGTTTTATATGCTCCTAAGAAGAGTTAAGTATTGCCCCATTATTGCTCAGTAAAAAAAGCAACAAAAAAATAAATAAAAAAATCATACTTTATGATGTTAGATTAATTAAATAAAATAATAATAATAAAAAATTAATTCAAGAAAATTTCTCAGGCATTTATTTATTTTTGCTGTATGGAAAACGTATCGAACCGAACCGTGACACAAGTGTATCGTATCGCACCGAACCGTGACACAAGTGTATCGTATCGAACCGTGAATTTTGTGAACCGTTACACCCCTAATATACAGTGAGGAAAATAAGTATTTGAACACCCTGCTATTTTGCAAGTTCTACCACTTGGAAATCATGGAGGGGTCTGAAATTGTCATCGTAGGTGCATGTCCACTGTGAGAGACATAATCTAAAAAGAAATCACAATATATGATTTTTTAACTATTTATTTGTATGATACAGCTGCAAATAAGTATTTGAACACCTGTCTATCAGCTAGAATTCTGACCCTCAAAGACCTGTTAGTCTGCCTTTAAAATGTCCACCTCCACTCCATTTATTATCCTAAATTAGATGCACCTGTTTGAGGTCGTTAGCTGCATAAAGACACCTGTCCACCCCATAAAATCAGTAAGAATCCAACTACTAACATGGCCAAGACCAAAGAGCTGTCCAAAGACACTAGAGACAAAATTGTACACCTCCACAAGGCTGGAAAGGGCTACGGGGAAATTGCCAAGCAGCTTGGTGAAAAAAGGTCCACTGTTGGAGCAATCATTAGAAAATGGAAGAAGCTAAACATGACTGTCAATCTCCCTCGGACTGGGGCTCCATTCAAGATCTCACCTCGTGGGGTCTCAATGATCCTAAGAAAGGTGAGAAATCAGCCCAGAACTACATGGGAGGAGATGGTCAATGACCTGAAAAGAGCTGGGGCCACCGTTTCCAAGGTTACTGTTGGTAATACAGACATCATGGTTTGAAATCATGCATGGCACGGAAGGTTCCCCTGCTTAAACCAGCTAATGTCAAGGCCCGTCTTAAGTTTGCCAATGACCATTTGGATTATCCAGAGGAGTCATGGGAGAAAATCATGTGGTCAGATGAGACCAAAATAGAACTTTTTGGTCATAATTCCACTAAACGTGTTTGGAGGAAGAAGAATGATGAGTACCATCCCAAGAACACCATCCCTACTGTGAAGCATGGGGGTGGTAGCATCATGCTTTGGGGGTGTTTTTCTGCACATGGGACAGGGCGACTGCGCGACTGCGCTGTATTAAGGAGAGGATGACCGGGGCCATGTATTGCGAGATTTTGGGGAACAACCTCCTTCCCTCAGTTAGAGCATTGAAGATGGGTCGAGGCTGGGTCTTCCAACATGACAATGACCCGAAGCACACAGCCAGGATAACCAAGGAGTGGCTCTGTAAGAAGCATATCAAGGTTCTGGCGTGGCCTAGCCAGTCTCCAGACCTAAACCCAATAGAGAATCTTTGGAGGGAGCTCAAACTCCGTGTTTCTCAGCGACAGCCCAGAAACCTGACTAATCTAGAGAAGATCTGTGTGGAGGAGTGGGCCAAAATCCCTCCTGCAGTGTGTGCAAACCTGGTGAAAAACTACAGGAAACGTTTGATCTCTGTAATTGCAAACAAAGGCTACTGTACCAAATATTAACATAGATTTTCTCAGGTGTTCAAATACTTATTTGCAGCTGTATCATACAAATAAATAGTTAAAAAATCATACATTGTGATTTCTGGATTTTTCTTTTTTAGATTATGTCTCTCACAGTGGACATGCACCTACGATGACAATTTCAGACCCCTCCATGATTTCTAAGTGGGAGAACTTGCAAAATAGCAGGGTGTTCAAATTCCTCACTGTATATATATATATATATATATATATATATATATATATATATATATATTAGTGGTGGGCCGTTATCGGCGTTAACGTGCTGCGTTAACGCGAGACTCTTATCGGGCGATAAAAAAAATATTGCCGTTAATCTATTCTCCAAGTTGGGTTGG
>CM040805.1:4711792-4794292 GCA_022829025.1 Squalius cephalus
ATACACACTTAACAGGATCGATTGATGTATGAAACTCCTATGGAAAATCAAAGTCAATAGAGTATTTATGAGTCTCTTTTACACTGATAAAAAAAAAGCGAGCTGGTACTGAACATGTACTCTTCTTCGTGCCTGCTGACCACAGCATAACACTTATTTATTTAGCAATAAATAACTGGAGATAAAAACGTATATCGCGCTGTTGAGTCACTCAAAATTATCTCAAGGGAAATTCCTTCACCACGACAGCCCTACTTGTTTCTTATTGGCTATTTTGACAGTACTGACGTAATCACAGTCTTGCTCATCCCGATTTAAAATCTTAAATATCAAACATGTTTGATGTGATCAGGGCGAGCCCGATTTGTGTGAGAGCAGATCGGGACGTGCAAGATTCGATCTGTGTACGCCTCACATTACCTGATAATCTGCGCCGAACATCGGAACCGATCGAGGTCATCGACAAGATTTTTTCTCCGATTCTCGGGAAGGGAATATCGGCCTAAAACTCCTGTAGTGTGAGCCAGGCATTAGAGCCAAAGCACTGCCTGGGCTGACGCCTGTGACATTCGAAGCTGTAGGCCTTACAGTATGCCTCCTCGATAGTTCGGTAGCGTAAGATTGTACTCCCCTTGCTTAAAGGGTTGATAGTACTTCTGCTGAATACACTGCCTGTTGGCAATGTTAAATATTAAATAAGTAAAACCTAAAAAAATAGACAGGTTGTCGGAAAGACAGGTTACAGTCGTAACGAGACATTTTTCCTTCATATATCAATTATTTATTTCTTGGTATTTCTGGAAAATATTGTTTTAGTTTACTAATTGACTTAAATCAGTGCAATGATTATATTCTTATTTGTTCAGGTGAACAAGGGCCGTCTGTTTGCACAATCCTCTTCATGTAGACTCCTCAGCCCTGCCTTCTACAGGATCTGATGGTTCAAGTAGGAAGCTGTCGCTGAACCGCCGGATGGGACTTATGCCAAAGGATATTTTGTATGCACCATCTACATATTAACCCTTATTCACTCAGTCTTTATGGTAGAGATGATCTTACCTCAGTTCCTCCAGTTTACAGTGAGGATTCTTCAGTCCAGTAGAAAGAAGCTTCACTCCAGAGTCTCCAGGTTTATTCTTAGACAGATCCAGTTTTCTCAGGTGTGAGGGGTTTGATCTCAGAGCTGAAGCCAGAGCAGCACAACCTCCATCCGAGACACCACACTTCATCAACCTGTAGAGCACAATGACACGCTCTTCACTCTCTCAGATCAGACACACAGATCAGATAAACAGAGACTTGAACAAAACAACAACAACAAAAAAAAAAAAATAGCACAAATCATCATGTTTGATGGAAGTAATAAAAACAGATATAACAAATTATCACATTGAACATGATGGATGTGATGGTCATTTAGGATGAATTCTTGTTCTTGATGTATCAAAGTCCTGACTGTGCTGTGATTGATTTAATGTAAAGAGTATTAAATGTTGATGGAATCACCTTACTGAGGAGCAGCTCATGTGTTCAGTCATTTACAGTTCAATGACTTAATCACCTCAACTCAAGAGAGATTGAACACGAATACAGAAACATATAATTTCTTCCACTTTATTTAAACAGGTGTGATATTAAAATTAATGAATGGTAATCATGTTGACTAACAATTGTTTTAATAAGTGTAATAATATTTTGATTCCCCTTTTTAATTTGTATGTAACTTAATGAATAAATACAATTATAAAATTCACAGTGGCTCACTTTCATTTGAGAGTCTGATGGCATGATCTCACCTCAGTTCCTCCAGTTTACAGTGAGGATTCTCCAGTCCAGCAGAGAACAGCTTCACTCCCGAGTCTCCAAGATTATTTAATGTCAGATCCAGTTTTCTCAGGTGTGAGGGATTTGATCTCAGAGCTGAAGCCAGAGCAGCACAACCTTCATCTTTGACACCACACTTACTCAACCTATAGAGACCAATGACACACTCTTCACTCTCTCAGATCAACAGGGAGAATATGTCAGTGAGTTTTACTGTTATTCTAAAAGATTATGTCTCTATGTGAGTGAGAAAGATTATGTAAAAACTTATATAGGAAAATAGAAGAGGTTAACTTGATGAACATTAAAGAGTCATGAAACCCCCCCTCTTCAGCTCAAGTCTACCTCACAGTCATTCTGAAAAATCATCTTAAATATGTGTGGACGGCTGTGAGAAGAAGGGAGGGAGTGGGTGGGGCAGAGCAAGGTAAATTGTAGGATTGTAGAATTGTAGGATTATTCAATTATAATTTTTTTATGGAATTTTATTTTTGAACAAGCAATGTCTAACAGCCAACTTTTTTAATACTAAAACCAACATGAGACAGATGCAGTAAACACTAGGGGTGTAACAATAATCAATATGGATCGATGCATCGATCAAACGTCTAACGATACGATGAGCCCTATTTTAACAATCTGAAACGCAAGTATCAAACGCGAAACGCAAGTAGTAACTTTGTGGGCGGATCTCGGGCGCTGTTGCTATTATACCGGCGGGATAAATGACTCTTGCGCCCGACGCAAATCTAAAATGGGTTGGTCTGAAGTAGCTACATTACTCATAGGTGTGGTTAGGGCGTAACGTGAAATAAACCAATCAGAGCGTCATCTCACATTCCCTTTAAAAGCAGGCGTGCTTGTTCCATGGCGGTTTGCTATTATAACGGGGATGGGAATGGGAGAAACCCACCCAAATTAGCTTCGGTTAAACAGGCATTTAGTAATTTGGGTAAATGTGTAAGCTAGATTTATGCCTATTTTTTCACATCTTCATGGACACCACAATGATTTCCCTCATGTGGAATATTTTTCATTGTAATTATGTACGGCTTGCAAAAATCGCAACTGCTGCGTTTGTGTAGATGAGAGAAGCAAAGTGTATGCGCGTTGTGCACACACACGCTACATTATGGCCAAGCATGCACTCTTAAAATAGCGTCTGAATAACACGCCACTGACTTTAGACTAGGTTTGTTCTGGTCTGTGGCGGCATTGTTTTCTGGAACTGCAAAATAGCACCAGGGAACGTTTGGATGGATAATTTTGACGAACTTGATGAACCCGTGATATCTTCTTCGGGGCGTACAAGGAAACTAAAAGCTGAAACTTTTTTACGGAACCTTGCTGAAGCAGCACGTTAGTGGTGAGGAAAAAAAATCTCCCTTTATTGCGTCTAATCACAACAACAAAGTTTGTCAGGTGTTTATGTCAGTTGAGGAGATTAACGTTACAAAGATTAACCGAGTGTTTTATTATGTATCATAGCAATTACTTGGCTTTGTTTAACCTGTTAACCGTTGCCAGTGCGCCCGCACACTGAAGCGTTTTTTTTTTTATTTAGTTCAAAGTTACTATCAAATTTAATGTTATACCTTGACAAACTATACATCATTAAAAAGATATAAGACTCAAGTTTCAGTATTTGACCACTATTGTATTCTGAGAAACTTATAGCGAAAGTTATTTCTTAATTTATGTCAGGAGTTATGAAATGAAAAAATGAGTCGATACCTTTAATATGAATTATGCGCGTCAGCCGCTTTCATTCATAAAAAAAACTCTGTGCTGTCGTCATGACAGTGCTTCACAAAACAACGTCCCTCAGGGCTTTTAGCTCAAAAATGTGCAGATTTGGAGAAATATTGATAGATTCTCATAGGTTTACATCATATTTCTATTGACAGGAATAATATTTATTGAATTTATACCCAAATGCGTCGATGTAATCATTATGAACGCTGCATACGCTGATTTACTGTGTTTTCAATTCATACCAATAGCCTGAGGGCGCCCTATGCACAATAATATTCCATATATGGACCATGAAGAAGAGCCATAATCATGTGACATTCCAGGACGTCACTGATACACACAAAGCTACAGAGATCGCGCTGTAACATGCAGATAAAGATGTTTTGAAGACAATAAACATGATTGCAATGATATTTGATTTACCTGTGTTTTTCAAGCCATGCCAGGTATTTTCATAATAATAGATTATATTTATAATGTAATGCTAATATATATAGACTATCATCATTGTGCAAAGACTATCAAATAGTATATTTTCTGTCTGATTTTTTTTATCTGATGCCAAATTAGATCACAGAAGATTATTTTAAATACTTGACTTGCGTTTTAAGTAAGTTTGAAGCACAAACATGGTTTTAATCTCATAAATGATCATGTATTGATGGTGTGCTAAGCTAACATGCTAGCTAGCTCTAGGTGCTTCTATCTTGAAAAACATTCAACTAAATACAGAGTTTTAGACTTATCATCTTCATATTTTAAATATAATATGGTCAGACATGTGGCTTTAGCTGCAGTGCATTTCTAGATCGCTACAGTGCCAACTTCAATTTTATTTTCATGAATATGTTTCATAAAAATAAATTTCATTTTTGTCATTTCTGGGGATTTTTCAAAAGTGGGGTTGCTTAACAGGTTAACTCTGAAACATGAAATGTGGAGTTATCTGATTTTGGCAACAAAAAAAAAAAACAATCATTGGAGTTATCTTTTAATATATAAAAACATACTTTCAATGAACTTTAATTTTGTAAGTTACCTGTATTTTATTTTTTTTGTTATTATTACTTAATCAAAACAACCCAGCTGCAGTTTGATTGATATTACTTCAAATGCACAATAAAAAATAAATGATTTATGAAAATGAACAAGAATGGAGTTATCTTTTTTTGCAAATGAACTCTTCTGTTGTAAATGTCCCAATTAGGAGAGAGTGTGCAATTTTCAAAGAGTTTAATTAAACATTCATGTTATATATTTTGGTTGCATTTGGTTGACCTCAAAGGAGCACCTCTCAAATAAAAAAAATTCAAGAACAATAACAGGTGCATGTCTTGCAATTTCAAAAGAAAATTAATACTATACTTGAACAGTATTGTTTTGAATCTTATAACTTTATATGGTCCCAGTGTTAATGGCAATGCTGTCTTCCATTTGTTTTTGGCATGTATAAATGGATGCCACCCCAAAATATTTACTGCCCCGATTTGGCCACCCCATAAAAACAATCCTGGAGGCACCACTGACACAGACGTGTCATCGATGTACAATAGTGTTTCGCCACATCGTAATCTGTGACATTGACAAAATGTAGATTTTAAACAAGGAGAAAGTTCTTAATTAACCCTCTGGGGTCTGAGGTGTTTTCTGGGCCCTAGAGGTCTTCTGACATGCTCTGATATTTGTGCTTATTTCTGTTACTTGTGACATTTACATGGCTAAAGTCTAATCAGCTTCAAAATATATCACTTTATGTAA
The DNA here is from genome assembly GCA_022829025.1 of Squalius cephalus. Lineage (NCBI taxonomy): Eukaryota > Metazoa > Chordata > Actinopteri > Cypriniformes > Leuciscidae > Squalius > Squalius cephalus. The sequence goes on from CM040805.1 coordinate 4,717,130, forward strand.
AAGTTTGTAGTTTTGAGATGATGACATTTATGCGTGGTTTGTGAAAATACAAAAAAAAAAAAAAAATGTCACTGAAATAAGGTCATAAAACCCATCCTGATTATTTCTTCACAAGACTTTTGAAAATTGTATCACGTAGCCTAGAATATTTGCTCCAAAACTATGTGAAAATAAACCTGACTCCTCATTCAGATAAGACAATATATTGATTTAAAATTTGTACGACGTGTTTTTATGCAGGTAGGCGTAAACACATCCTGAATATGTATGGCTTTTTACACCTGAGAAAGACAAAGACCCACCCATAATGGCTCTATTAGGAGCTATCAGGCCCTATCATTCTGAGCAACATTGCACAAAGAATGAGGAGATTTAAAAAAGAATGGCTTTTAGATTGTTTGGATTTATTTACAACACAAATTAATCCAAAGATACACAACAAAAGACAAAAAAGCACATTATTGAAAACAATGATCTAAAGACAGACCTCTGTGCCATTCCTAAAAACATTGTACATACCTTTCATTTCCAAGGTGTTTGATTTTCACTTTACCATGTTCATGTACAGAGACTCATGTGAATGTTGAAGTCAGCAGGACTCAGTGGCATCTGGTCCCTGAAAAAATAAAAATAAAATTTGAACATACTGATGCTGCACGATTTTGGGAAGCAATTTTAGATTTTCTGGTTAAAATTGCTTTTTAAAATTCAGAGAATACACACACACACACAAATGTTTCAAACAATAGGGGAGCGCGGGGCACAACCTAACGCGGGGTTAGTTGTAACACGCTTGTTTTAAATACTTCCGCACATGCTTGGATGACAAAACTTTGTTTATTTACTAGTTGCCATATCAACACTATATAGAAAAAACATTTTTTGGAAGATATCCATAGACATTTATTAAACCATAGCAAAAGTAAATTTCTTAAGTTAATTTTTCATCTCTATTTTTTGTGTTTATTTAAAATAAGACTAATCTGATATTATTTTAATCTCCAATATGTTATTTAACAGTTGAGATAGTTCTTTAATGCTTCGCTAACTAGCAGAAGACACTAGCAGGGTTTAAATCCCAGTTGTGCAGGTGGGGGCATGTTGTAACACTGCGTTACAATGTGCCCCTATTAGAAATATGCTATTATATTCTATACTTTTATTAATTTTATTGAGAAAACATGAGAAAAAGGTGAATAAAGACTGAGTGTCAATGTTCAGAAATTACTAATTATTTATTTGTTTTGAACTATGTTGTATAGCTGTGTTTTCATGTGTTCGTAGTTAAAACTAAAAAATGAGTTTATATTTAATTATTAAAAATTGCCATTATTTTATATGTAAGTTTTTTAATTGTATTTTATTTAGAAAATATTTTAGTTTGTTTTGTATATATATTTTTTTATTAGATCAGATAACATTTTAAGCTGCCATATGTTATGTTACAATGTGCCCCACACGTTACAATGTACCCGACCCTTGGGGCATGTTGTCACATTTCACTTCCATTCTTTCGGGGTATATCAAGAAAAAAGTATATACTGTATTAATAAAACAAAAACACATTGTACTAGACATGTGGGAAATTAATGTGGGAAAAAATAAATACTCTGAACCATAAGTAGATTTACACAAACTGAGAAAGTCAAAAAGCGTTAGGTTGTGCCCCACTCTCCCCTATATAATGAACAGGTTTGTTGTGCCTTGTAGGCATAGGCTACGTGCAGTGCTGCATAAAATAATAATAGCAGGCTATAAATCTATCAAAAGCAACAATTCAGAGTAACAACTATGCTAGATAAAAATATATTGATTAGGGCTGTGCCCGACTATGGATTTTCATAGTTGAATCAGAATCGTCATGTCTTGCCTATAGTCGACTAATAGTCGAATCATGTGTATGGGGGCGGGGCTTTAACGTTTCAAAGCCACGATGTACAGAAAATCACACAATGCATGCCGGACATGCAAATCAAATTAAATCGGCTAAATTACCTGTGCGAGCAGGCCAGCCTACAGCACAACATCGATGCACCGAAAAAGTAAACAATTAAGTTACTAAATTAAATTAGAACAGAATATACCTTTCTAATAAATAAAAATACAAAATGAAATAAATCAGAATCAAGTCACAAGGTGAGCAAATGTGTGCAAAATGCCAAAAATTCTGAAGAACATATATTCAAAACACAAGCCACAAATAGTTAGATTAGATAACCCTGACAGATCAATAAATAAAATTAAAATAAATAAATTATTAAAATAACGATAGAAGCTAGAATTTTCAACTTTGTCTTTTTAACTGCAGAAACAACAATAAATGCTAAAGTGGAGAGGCAGTCTTTTTGGCTAAAAATGTTTACAGCATCCAAAAATCAAATTAGAACCGGCTGAAAAGTTTTGAAATCACTTGTACCCTACCTGATCAAGAGAACAAACCCAGTCTTTCGCTCTGTCTGTGTCTGTTAGTCTTTTCAAATTGTGCGCGCGGATAAAATACATTCTAACGTGAAACCCAGTCTATGCGTGAAACGTGTTAACGTTGGCCGGCAGAAGTGCGATCATGGTTTTCCTGATGATTAAAGGTGCATTATGCAACTTTTAATGTTAAAAATACCCGTTATTCTAACCCATACATGCTTAAACTATTGCCTGATGGGCTGAATGAGTACTTCTCTGATCACTGCGATTGCCTCTATAATCCTGTACAGTAAAATAAATAAGAGGGATTCGGGTCGGAATCTGAGACTGGGCGTGACGTCATGTGCGTTCAGTTGCAGTGCTGCAGTTTCATTTGTCGCCAGAGGGGGGCATAGTTCTGCAAAAACTCAGAGACTTGCGTTATGCACCTTTAAGCATGTAACGATTCACTGAACTCGCGATGCGATACGATTAACGATATTGGTTTCACGATACGATTTTCTCACGATTTTTTGTACAAAATGAGATTTAAGAAAGATAAATGAAAAAGTTTCCTTTTATTACTTCTTTCTCACTCAGGCAAAATGCTGCACATTTCTTTCTGAAACTGAAATATCTTTGTCAAATAACAAAACTAAACTGAAATATTAAAACAAATCCCAAAAAAAATAAATACAAATAATAATAATAATAATTTTCATATAAACAAACTGAGGCTTTGCTGGTGCTCTTTTTTTTTTTACATGTTTTTTTTTAAGAAATATCAGCATGTCCACATTCTCTGGCAGAAGCTGAGATCTCTGCACATTCACAATGTCCCCTGCTGATGAAAAAACCCTTTCACTAGGGACAGAGGTGGCTGGTGTGGAGAGATATGCTTTTGCTATACTGGATAGCAGTGGGTATAGCCTAGCATTCTCTTTCCACCACTTGAGTGGACAGCTATTGAGGGAAATGGATGTTTCAGCTCTGTACTTATTCATTTCTGCATCAATCTGACTGATGTGCTGTGCAACTGGTTCATCGAAAGTCCCTCCAAGGAGATCTTCCAATGCTGTTTTCTTGGAAGGAGGTTGTTTCAGCTCTGCTCCTGCTCTGTCTGTCTGGTCAAGAGGCTGCTCTGCTGCAGGGGGGTGACCACTGGCACCTTCTTTGCCCTCATCCTGCACAGAGGAATAGCAGAAATAAAAAGACTAAGTAAAATCTAAGTGTAACATTGACAGGAGTTTCACATTGTTATAAAGGCAAGATTTTAATATCATTTGTTATAATTTGTATCATAATACTCAGTTTAGACCAACACATTTGGAAACACATTTAGAAAAATATGCCATAATAATAAACAAATTATATAAAAAAAAAAACAATTTAGAGAAAGGGTAAAATAAATACAATTTAGAGAAAGAGTAAAATAAATACAATAGGCTACCTGGTTCTGCAACATCAGTACAGCTTTCTCCTTCAGTCTGTGGAAGACATCATCGCGTTGGTCGTTCTCTAGATGAGGCAGAGCCCGGAATCTGGGGTCTAATGCGGTGCACTCCAGCAGGTGGTTATACTCTGAAGTGTATCTGTTGTAAAGGTTGTTCCGTATAGCTCTCTTTATGTTGCTCACAGTGGGGGAATCTTCTTCGTTGGATGCCATGTTATGCTCGATCATATGCTTTAAGGGCACAATGAGAGACACAGTGGGGTTTTTTTCATCACACAGCACAGTGGTGGCCGTTTTGAGTGGCTTTAGAAGCTTCACCATGTCCTCCGCATCACGGATGTCTGACGCATCCAAAGTATCGATGTCACGAACATTTCGTCGAACGTCGTTGCTCAGGAGAGTTGCTGTTACAGCCGCTTGCTGTTCGAGATAGCGTTCGATCATATCCAGACTGCTGTTCCAGCGCGTAGCGACATCGATGATTAACTTATGCGGTGGAAGCTCCAGTAGTATCTGTTTGGCTGCGAGCGCAGCTGTGGCTGTGGAGCTTCGGTGAAAGAAGGCAGCAATACGCCTCACTCTGCCCAACAAACGGCTCACACGGGGCACACTCAAACCCGCTTGGCTGGCTAAGTTCAAAGTGTGGGCAAAACACCTGATATGGGGGGCCAGCCCAGCCTCTCTGACAGCAACATCCATATTCCTCGCGTTGTCCGTGACCACAGCAATTCCATGGTTGGCCTTTTGAAGCCCCCATTCACTCACAGCTGATTTTAAAACTTCAGCAATATTAGCTCCGGTGTGTGTTTCGAACAATGGGCGAGTTTGGAGAACAAAATTAACCATTTCCCACTCACTGGTTATCACATGGGCTGTGACCGTAAGATAACTCTGGGTAGCCCTGGAGGTCCAGCCGTCGGTTGTAATTGATACACTATATGCTTTTCTGAGGGTCTCAACTACCTTAGATTTTGTTTCCCTGTAAAGCGCTGGCATGACAGTCTGGCTAAAGTGTGGGCGTGATGGGATGGTGTATTTGGGCTCCAATTTGTTGACGAGTAGCCTAAATCCTTCATTTTCTACGACAGAAAACGGCCTCATATCTTTTGCCATGAAAACGCCGATACACCTTGTGATCTCCTTTGCTCTCGCACTCGTCGCCGCGAGTGGGGCTGCAAATCCGCCGGTCAGTGTGGTTTGGCCCACTAACAGGTTTTTACGTGCAGACGGCGGTGACTGGAGCTTCTCACTGTGGTGACGGTTTGTATGCTGCATCATGTTTGTTGTGCTATTGGTGTATATTAACATCTTCTTGCAGTATCTGCACACAGTTTTTGTTTTGTCCGTTACCACCTCACCGTTTTCATTTTTAGTCTTTGGAAAACCAAAATGCCGCCACACTTCCGATTTGAATGAGGTTGGGGCATCCTCAACATCAACGTCATCTACACTTGCCGCCGCCATTTTTCCTACTGTTTAAAGCTATCTTGTTCGCTGCTATCGCGCGTGTAAATCGGTCAAAATATAGGCTACTGCTTCAGCGCCCCCTGCTGTTTAAAACATGTATCGCGATTCTTTTAACATTCAACCGACACGAATCGTCACATATTTTCATCGATTTTCAACCGGCTCGGAGTGCATCGTTACATCCCTACTGATGATAAATCCAGCCTTGGAGAATATCCTTTCTGATGGTGTACATCCACACTTTAGATTTTCTTATCCCAGACATTGTTAAAGATTTAAATTCTTGCTGCGAAGACTCTCCTCTGTCGGTCACGGATTGAAAGTGAAACTTAAATCTGTCACGGGGTGTTTGGATTTATTCACGCACGTTAAAAAAATATTTATTAAAAGCTTCTTTCTTTGCACATTTTTATATACAGCATTATCATAATAGGCTGAATATTAACGTATTGACATAAAAGCTAGTTCTATGTGAAATCAGACATTGAGCACCCTCATATAGCCAAAGTGGCATGATCCTCGTTTCATAACACCTCTGCGAAGATTCGACCGGGAGATCGGTAGTCGAATCAGGCTCCTCCTATCGAAGCATCGAATCTTCGACTATTCGGGGTCACCCCTAATATTGATTATCATATGTTACTTCAAATGTTTCCATTCGTTATGAAACATGAAGCTAGTGTTTGGTGCGTTTTGCTTTTCAAATGCACAGCGCGCTCCAAAATATGATACATTCAAACGCACAGCGTCATAACATGGACGTACATTCAAACGCACAGCGCGCTCCAAAATATGAAACATTATGGTTACCATATTATACATATCTACGTTTGAGCAGATATCCACAAACACAATATTTAACAGTAAACACGGGTCTAAATATTATAATATTCACCATATATCTAGCAACAGTTTAACTGCAATGTGAAGTTTATGCAAAAATAACAAACTATTAAGAATTTCTTACCTTACATCTTTCTTGTCTTCAAATCACATTCTTCTTCTTCTGAGGTAAATCCAATGTAAGCTCACGGCGTGTCTTCCAAACTCGACGAAAAGCAGAGACTTGTGAAGTTTGGTGCTTTGTTTTTGAGGTAACGAGCGCGTTTGCGTGACGTGTGGTCAATTTGCATGTGAATCTCTTTAGCGCGTGTGGGTGTGGTCAAATAAAAAAATAATGAGAAAGGGTTTGATATACTGGACATCTTGTTGGTTTTATACAAATTACTTAAACAGAGAATATTTGTTTTCAGTTTTCTGCTTCGAAGCCAACTGGTTGTGTCCTCTGAGTGAATGAGTGTTTTGGATTGTGTTTCCGTGAGCTCAACAAGTCTGCTGTCTCGAGACCTCTTGGTGTTGGTGTTACGGCGCGGCAGTGATCTTCGCGATCTCCCGGATATCGACTGTCACTTCACGCGATCTGCTTCTTCAAAAGAGCTGTAGTCACAGCTGGTATTCAGTTGAGAACACACAGTGGGCTCTCAGTTTCCCCGCTGTGTTGCCACATTGATCCCTGCATGCTTCAGCACACTAAAAGAGCTTTATCTGAAAGAGTAACATGAGTGAAAATCACGTCCTTTTAAGGATGATGTTTCACCCGTGTGTTTCTGGATGTGGTCAATATCTGCCACCGGTTGATGGTCATGATCGCTGCCTCACGTGTTTGGGCCTCGCGCACGCTAAGGCAGCGTTAGTGAATGAGTCATGTTCTCATTGCGTGAACATGACCATCTAGATTAAGACTGAGATCCCTCAAACGAGGGGGAGTCCCTTTGGCGATTCCCCGATCTAGTTCTTCTGGTTCAGTTCAGAAGAAGCCTACTTCGGCTAATCCCATTGGTGGTCTGAGGATTACTGTGAGGAATAACCCGCCGGGTGAAAGACCCCCACAGACTCAAATCCTCAATCCTCCGTGTCGCAGCCATCGGAGTCTTCGATGGAAACAGCCGGGTCATCTCGTGTGACTCCAGTTGTTTCTTTCGGAGCTCCACCGGAGGACCAGATGCCGATCACTGCATCGGAGGAAGAGCGGTCATCTTCTGGGGATGATGACTCGGCTGTGTTGCCACCTTCGGGTGTGGTAGTGTTGTCTGAGCCGGACCCGGAAATGGCCGCTATGCTTGCCCGGGCAGCCGCGAGTGTTGGGCTCGTGTGATATTCTCCACCGTGTCCCGAACCCTTGCGGCTCGACGATTGTTATCTCGGGTATCCAGAAGTGCATGACGAGGTGATGAGATCGTGGACGGCCCGACACAGGTCAACTCCCTCCTTCTCCCTCACCACTCTCGATGGCGGGGCAGTGAAGGGACACGAGGGCATCCCCCCAGTGAAACGGTCTGTGGCGATGCATCTGTGTCCAAAGACGGCGTCCACCTGGAGGGGTAACCCCACGCTCCCCTCCCGCGCCTGCAGGTTCTCTACCAGTCTGGCTGGAAAAGCCTAATAGTGCGTGTGAAGAGTGCTTCTGCCCTGCATGCCATGGCGCTTCTCCAGGTTCACCAGGCGAAAGCGCTCAGTGACATGCAGGAGGGTGGTACCGACTCAGGGGTGCTGCAAGGTCTGCGTATGGCGACGGACCTCGTCCTCTGGGCGACGCAACTCACCGCACGTTCCCTGGGTCGGGCGATGTCCACTCTTGTGGTCCAGGAGCGACATCTGTGCTCACCCTGGCTGATATGAAGGAGTCGGACAAGAGTAAGCTCCTGAACTCCCCCATATCCCAGGGTGGCCTCATCGGCGACGTGGTGGAGGACTATGCCCAACAGTTCTCCGCTGCTCAGAAGCAGTCGGAGATGATAAAACACATCATGCCCCGTAGACAGGGTGCTGCTGCCCAGTATTCACCGGCTGCGCCTTCGACTGCTTGTCGCCGAGGGCGCCCTCCTGCCGCCACCTCCGCCCCTTTTCAGCCTAGGCAGCAGCCTCCACCTAGGCAACAGGGTGCCGGCCGCAAGAGAGCTGCCCAGCCTGCTCAGAGTTCCTCTTAACCCCCAGGCAAGAGAGGAGAGGGAAGAGACCCTGAGACGGGGGACATGCCTGCTGCTCTTCGGGAGTGTGTGACGGCACCACTCCTTCCCCCGGAGGAGGGCCGGGTGGAGAATCTTTTGTTCCGTTTTGTTTCTGTTCCACCACTGGCCAGCAGACCAGCGGTATCCAAAACTTCAATTTAATAGCAGGTTCTATTTCCCCTGGGTCACACACGGTCGAGACTGGCAGTTCTGAATGACGCTCAATTGCCTCGCCGCTCCCAGTCTCCCCCGTCCAAGAGGGCCAGAATGACAGTGTATGCCGCCACGTTGCCTCGCCGCTTTCATTCCCCTCGCCGCTTTCATTCCCCTCGCCCCAGCGCTCAGATGACAGTGACGCCGCCCCAGCCTCGTCACTCTTGTCTCCCACTGGGCAAGGAGGTTCAGAAACCTGGACTCGATGCCCCTGGGCGTCGCTCCTCGTTTCCCCTCCTTCCTTCACCTCGGGGCGACGAGCAACCGAACGCCTCCGTGCCTTCCCTGGTGTCTGCCCCCACATGGAAGCAGGTTGGTGTTGCACTACACACCCAGACTCCACTTCCGGCCGCTTCAGTGCCTCCGGAGTGGAGTCCCTGCCCCACCCCGGGAACGCCGGTGGTCCGGGTAGACTCGCTGGCACGGCTCTTCGAAGCCTGGCTAGCGCTTCCCGGGCCGTCCCGGTGGCTCACCCGTACCATCCGGCTCGGCTATGCAATTCAGTTTGCCTGCCGGCCTGCCAAGTTCAGGGGCGTCCACTTCACCCACGTGCGGAGCGGCGATTCAGAGGCTCCTGGGGCATATGGCAGCCACAGCCGCAGTAACGCCGCTCGGTCTGCTCCATATGAGGCCGCTTCAGCGCTGGCTTCACGATCGAGTCCCGAGATGGGCGTGGCAGAGCGGCATGTTCCGGGTGAACATCATTCTATGTTGTTCTATGCCCTGTCCGAAGGAACTCTCGGCACGGATGCACTGGCACACAGCTGGCCCCAGGGTCTTCGCAAATATGCGTTTCCCCCAGTGAGCCTTCTCGCACAGACTTTGTGCAAGATCAGGGAGGACGAGGAGCAGGTCCTGCTCGTTGCGCCGTATTGGCCCAACCGGACTTGGTTTGCAGAGCTCATGCTCCTTGTGACAGCCCCTCCTTGGCCGATTCCTTTGAGGAAAGACCTTCTCTCTCAGAGACGGGGCACTCTGGCACCCGCATCCAGACCTCTGGAAACTCCATGTCTGGTCCCTGGACGGGACGCGGAGTTTCTAGGTGGCCTACCACAGGCTGTGGTAGACACCATCCCTTCCGCTAGAGCCCCCTATATGAGGCGCCTCTATACGTTGAAGTGGAACCTATTCGTCGATTGGTGTTCTACCCACTGGGAAGACCCCCGAACTTGCCCAATCAGTGTCGTGCTTTCCTTCCTGCAAGATGGGTTGGAGCGAAGGCTGTCTCCCTCCACCCTCAAAGTGTATGTTGCCGCAATAGCCGCACATCACGATGCAGTAGAAGGTAAGTCTTTGGGAAAGCACAACCTGGTCATCAGGTTCCTCAGGGGTGCTAGGAGATTGAATCCACCTCGTAATCCGCACCCCGTACCCTCTTGGGATCTGACTTTAGTGCTCAGAGCACTCCAGAATCCTCCATTTGAGCCCTTGCATGCAGTTGATTTAAATATCTTGTCAATGAAGACAGCTCTCCTGCTCGCTTTGGCATCCATCAAGAGGGTAGGGGACCTGCAGGTATTTTCGGTTGGCGAATTGTGCCTAGAGTTCGCGCCGGACTTTTCTCACGTTGTTCTGAGACCCTAGCCCGGATATGTGCCCAAGGTTCCTACCACTCCTTTTAGAGATCAGGTAGTGAACCTGCAAGCGCTGCCCCCGGAGGAGGCAGACCCAGCCCTGGCTTTGCTCTGTCCTGTTCGCGCTCTGCGCTGCTACATTGACAGAACTCAAAGCTTTAGGACCTCAGACCAGCTCTTTGTCTGTTACGGAGGCCAGCAGAAGGGGAAGACTGTCTCCAAGCAAAGGTTAGCCCAGTGGCTAGTGGATGCTATTGTCCGTGCTTATGAGTCCCAGGACGTGCCTAGGTTGAGGGCACACTCTACTAGGAGTGTTGCCTCTTCCTGGCCTTTGGCTCAAGGCGCCTCACTGACAGATATCTGTAGAGCTGCGGGCTGGGCGACACCTAAAACGTTCGCTAGGTTTTATAGCCTTTGTGTAGGACCTGTTTCCTCCCGTGTACTCGCTTCGGCCAGTAGCGCGAGGAATTAGGTTAGTGTCGGCTTGCTACGCCATTCTCGACTCAGGGGACAGATACGTGCATTTCCTGCTCCGTTGGTTACCCAACAAACGGCTAATCTCGTGAGTTCCTCCGTCACCCCCCCCCCCCCCCCCCCCCGGCATCAGGCGAGGCGGATCGCCAGGCCTGTTACCTCTCACTATGAGCTGAGTTCAGGCTGGGGTTTATGTTGCGGTCCCTACAGCAACCCCATATGTGTTTCTCCACGATACGGTTACCCCCCGGGTTAGCCAGGGTCTGCTCTGTCGTCTCTGCTGAGTACGCTCCCACCCTCCGGGCTGGGACTACCTCAGAGACATCCATGTGTTCACTACCCTACGGGCTAGTGCACATGTTTTCCTAGTGCCTCCCTTCGGACAGGTTTTGGGCTCCACAGCGTTTCCTTCTACATCATGGGTACGCTTTCCCAGTGTTATCCAATGTCCACTGAGTGGGTCTTGCGGAACAGCAGTGTGAACTCTTCCCAGCTAAGCTTCCGCACATAAGAGATAAGTTTCAAGAAACTGCTGGCTGAAGCTTAGACAGGGCGCTAGAAGGGGCCAGCACAATAGCGTTTTATTAGGGATCCCAATTCGTTGGAAACTCCTCCGACGAGACGTAGGAGTTCCCTAACGAAAGGGAACGTCTCGGTTATGTATGGTAACCCTTGTTCCCTGAGTAGGATCCCCTGAGTAGGATCCCGTTCGGCTCCTCAGCGAAAAGTGGTTGTGTATGCGCTTGCTTCCGCCTTTATACCCGCACTGGTAGGCGGGTCGTGGAATGCAAATCTTGCATGCCAATGTTCATTGGCTCGTTTTAATTCACTCGAAGGCAATTGGTCTCCCTAGCGTGACCCAATTCATTGGAAACTCCTCCGACAAGGCGTCTCCGTTCCCTACTCAGGTAACGAGAGTTACCATACGTAACCGACACGTTTTCTCCAACAATTAAAATTAATAGATGCTGGCATTGTCTATAATACTCAACACAATCAACTCTTGTTAAAATCTCAGAAAAAGTTTAGTGTTTCATAACTAAATTATGAATTTTTTTTTAGAGAAAAGAGTGTTAAAGGTTGATTGTGATTAAAAGTGTTGTTCAGTGTGACTAACAGTACTGCAGTATCACCTTAATGAGGAAAAGCTCATGTGTCCAATCATTTACAGTAGAGTTCTGCGCTGGACTTTTTTTACATACCCACCAGCTCCTGCTTAAAATTTACTCTGTTTACACGCTATTCACTGAGAATGATTTTCTTTCTGACCCAACGGATCCCGCTATATTTAGATTTAGTTTCTAGAATCTCACATTTAAACTTTCCCTAAAGAAAGAGAGAGCATTTGGGTATAACAAATATAAAATGTTAGCTATACAATAATTTTGTTTGTTATTTGTCTTATGGCTAAATTAGGCTAAATTAAATACAACATGTCACTTGAAACTATAGACAAAAATATGAATAAATGTAAACTTTTGGCTTACTGCAAATTTATTTTTTATTTTTTCACATCCATTCAAGAAAAGAATGTCGCTGACTGATGACGGGTTAGCTTACATCTCTCTAAAATTTGACAAAGACTGAATGTTCTCTCTGAAGGTGCACTCATGGCCGGGATGCAAAGAACATATGTTGCCAGTTTGCCCAGGGCAGGGAACTGGGAACATCACTACTGCAGAAAGTTTTGTTTACTTCAAGTTCTCAGGGCAGGGAACTGGGAACTGTGTGAACATCACTACTGCAGAAAGTTTTGTTTACTTCAAGTTTAAGTGCGGATACGCTGTTGTCAAATGATGTCGGGTTATTGGCCGGGCTATTGTCAGACCACTCGTTCCTGTCTAAAGTACACTAGAGTAAACGACCGCTACAATCTTTCGTTCGAAAATGTAATCCTGCACCGTAAGAAATCTGATCAAATGCAAACCTCTTATTTACAGATCAATCACATGAACTCACAGCGGCAGGAGAAAAAGAGTAAACACTGAAAACAAAAAAAGGCTGGTGGCGTGATTACTGATGAGTGACACCAGCGAGACGCACCAGTCTCGTATCTCTCACTGAGGAGCGGAAGCATAAAGGAGGAGCGACGACAGTGGAGAAGGAGAGAGACTAGGCCTTGGATTTTATTTGTATTTTGTTATATGTGACAGCAGTCGTCTGTGAGTGGCTGCTATCTTTACTTTCATTTTGTATTTTTTTATTTTATTATTAAAGTCTGTTTGAATGTTCGCCGGTTCCTGCCTCCTCCTTCCCATTACATCTGAACTGCGTTACAATCATATGAACAGACATGATATTAATTTTGATTAATAGTAAATTAATTAATCAATCAAATTAATCAAAATTAATCATATTGTTTCAGGATTTTGCTTGTATTGAATGTACTAATAGTTAGTTTTCCCTGAATTTTATTCCATTTTGATGTTACTTTATGGATTATAGATATTTATTTATTTATTTATAGTGACTCTTAGTGACATATGATCTTACCACAGTTCCTCCAGTTTACAGTGAGGATTAGCCAGTACAGTAGAGAGAAGCTTCATTCCTGAGTCTCCTAGTTTATTCTCAGATAGATTCAGTTCTCTCAGGTGTGAGGGGTTTGATCTCAGAGCTGAAGCCAGAGCAGCACAACCTTCATCTGTGACACCACAATCCTCCAACCTGTAGAGAACAATGACACACTCTTCACTCTCTCTGTAACCCATATATGTTATGTGTAACCAATCTCTGTATGATATAATGTATATTATATTCATCTTATCACATTATGCAAATAAGTGAATCATTGTGTAGTTTGGACAGCTTATTTTACTGTAACGGAATTTTGTGAAATTGCGTCATCACGATAAACTAAGATGAATGACAGAATTTTAGTGATTATAAATTATATGGTTATGAACTTACCTGAATACTCACCTTGATGTACCTACCTTCTTCGTCCTCTTCAAGACTCTCATTCCTTCTTCCTACAAGGCTTGTCAGTTAATCCACTCACCCGTTTGATGATCCTGTAGATCACAACCAATCTGTGAATAAAGAACTGTTATATTTACCTCTGTCTCCTCTCATGTTTCATGACAGAAGACCAGACATAAACAGACAGCACCCATCATGGACCTAGTAACATTTGATCCAGTGAATCTGCTCTTCTCTATTTTTCAAAATGGTCAGCCAATCAAGGATTACATAGAACAAAGTCTTGAGCTCTCTAACCTGGTTCTATGGAATGAGGGTACCTTGAAGATCATCTTTTGAAGTCGAACTTCTTTATCATCAGATTAGCTACCACTTGTTCTCTGGACAGTCGTGTGCTGTCGCTAAGTGGTTCGTACCTCACTGTTGTTGCAGATGAGACCAACGCAAACCCCGCTCCCCTCGACTCTGCATCAGTATCCTACAATAAAATATCTTTGTAAAGCGTCCTTTGGTGTTGGAAAGGTGATATATAAATAAAAATGTATTATTATTATTATTATTATACCATCACAGTTAATGTTCAGGTTATTACTTGGGCAAGGAAGGCTAAATCAAACAGATCTGGTTACAAAACTAGCAGACCACCTATCATATCCATCAAAACCCTGATGTTTCCCAAGAAACGCCATCATGGCTGAAGTGGCCGTTCCTGTGTCCCATGCTCCTGGGTCCCTCATCTCGGCAATTGAGGCCAGGCTAGTCTCCTGTCCTCCTTGCTCATATGTTGTGGTCATGGTGACCATCACAAGCATCCTCGTCACGGCCATGACAACCATTAGGAACCCCTATACTCCTATCTCCTGTTACACGGACACAGAGGCCTTCCCAGAGCTGCCCGCTCTCCATGACACGGCCATGGAGGCCGTCCCCAAGACGCCTCTCCCTGTACTGCCGGCACCTCCCTGGCTCCCAGTGCTACCAGCACCTCCCTGGTACATGGGGCACCAGTACCGTCCAGGAGGCTCCATGTCCTACCTGTATCCACCTGTTTACCTGTCTGTCACCTGCCTCGGTTCAAGGATGGCCTCCCTTCCTCCCTCCCCGGTTGGATTCGGTTTGACACAAGGCTGCATTTATGGGATGGGGAGAGTACTGTAATAATCTCTAGTCTCCATGCCCGTCACATTTAACACTACATCTCCCAGAATCCTTCCTGGTCCTCCATATACACACATTCCTCAATCACCACCAGCTGTCATCTATCAACTCATCACTAGATATAAAGACACTGCGCACACACACACACACACAGTCTGGTCTTATCTATGACTAGAACCCTGCCACTCTATACTCTAGAGTGAACTTGCCCGACTACTCACATTGATGTACCTACCTTCTTGGTCCTCTTCAAGCTACTCATTCCTTCAGACCAGATGTCCTTAGTGTGCTCATCGTCCATCCGGCAAAGCAAAAGACAACTCGCCTTCATCTACCTACCTTCATTGTCCTTTTCAAGACTTGTTCCTTCTGCCCAAACATCCTTATCGTGTTCCTCCTTCCTACAAGACAAAAATACTTGTCATTAAATTGTGACTGTCGTTTGAACAGCTTATGCTCTTCACTCACCTGTTTGACAATCCTGTAGATCACAACCAACCTGTGAATATAGAACTGTTACATTTACCTTCGTGTCTCCTCTCAGAATTTGAATACATCTTTTTTTTAATGCTTGACTAGTGGCCACATACACACTGCAAAGTTATAGGTGTGACATCCACTAAAATCATGTTTTTGAGCATTTACAGGTGTCATTTACAGGTGATTTTTTCTACTTTCCCACAAATAAATTAATTTGTGTCTCATTTGACTGGGTGGACCAGCTATCAATCTGAGTGGCCCAGTGCCACTCTGGACTTATGTAGCCTTGCCACTGATGTAATGTGAGTGAAGATGAATAAAATCAGCTTTAGCTTCAACTATCAAATACATTATCTGTGATTATGTTGAATGTGATTAATTTAAAATCATTAAATGTTAAATTACAATCCCAAACACTCTGATTTGGTCTCGCTATAAACCATTAGGTATGTGATTATCAGAGAGATTTTACCTCAAATTCTCCAGTTTACAGTGAGGACTCTCCAGTACAGCAAACAGTGGCTTCACTCCTGAGTCTCCTAGTTTATTCTCAGACAGATTCAGTTCTCTCAGGTGTGAGGGGTTTAATCTCAGAGCTGAAGCAAAAGCAGCACAACTTTCATCTGTGACGCCACACTTCCTCAACCTGAAGAGAAAAATGACATGCTCTTCACTCTCTCAGATTAAAACATACAGATTGTAGAAACAGTTGTATTTTGAATCATCTGAAAATAATTAGTCTGTTTTCCAAAACCAGTGGTGTAAAGTATTTGAGTAAATGTAATTAGTTACTGTGCTTTTTTCCTTTTTGCTTACTTTGTAGCTTTACTGAGTATCAAAGACATTAGCAACTTTTACACTTTACTTGATTACAGTTACAGAATAACTGTGTTATCTTTACTCCAAAACATTTGTACTGAGAAATTAAATTATTTGTAAATTATAAAACACCTAACCTTTACTGCTGCAGTTTATATCTGCTACAAAAGACGCACTACTGCTGTAAAGAGAATTCTGATTTTGTGTTCAGTTTGGGTGGGTTTTGTATTATGTTTCAGTTCTGTGTCTTTGGCTACATTCACATTGTCAGTCCAAATCCGATTATTTGTGTATCCGATTGGAATCTGGGGCCCGTACCATGATGGTTGTTTAACAAACTCAGGGTTACAGGATTCGTTTTGAGTTGACAAAACCAAGCCAATTCAACCAGGCTTTATTGGTACCATGATGCTGATCATCAACTTTCTCTGTCAACTCAGGCTTTGATCATGAGTTTAGGAGTTTAGCTGTGACAGCAGATAACAGCCAATCGCATACTGAGAAAGAGTGAAACTGCGATTCATTTCTCGCGATTCACTTCTCTCTTCTGCAAAATTATGAGATTGAAAAATATTAAGAATTTAAACAAATTTACACAGCAAGAAGAAAATAGCTGTCTATGAAAGAGAACAACTAAAAGGAAAAGTCTTGCTATATCAGTGCAAGTAAAAGTTGTGAAGTTAGTTTATTCAGTTGATAAAGGTATAGAGAGAATTGAACATTTAAGCTCACATGTAGTCATTTTATTAGTCATTCACTATATCTATTGATTCTAAAGCGTATTTATACTACCTTTATATATTTATTATTATTTACACTATATGCTTCCAAATCCCACTATTACTAACACATGCTGGAAGCAGCGCAATCCTAACAAACCTGCATACTTTTCCTGTCTCTTCTAGCACATTACTTTCTTTTCCTATTGGTCTCTGGAATTGCCAGTATCCTGTAAACAAAGCTGATTTCATTACATTCATTTCTAGTCATTCAGGTCTCAGGCTATTGGCTCTAATCATCCTCTCCAAACAGAGCATCTTCCAAATCCTCAGTACTCATCTTGCTAGATCTGACTGATGCTTTTGACAGTTAACCATCAGATCCTCCTGTCAATGCCCAAGATGAAGGGCATCTCAGGAACCACACTCCAACAGTCCAAGTCTTACCTCTCAAGTAGGTCCTTCAGGGTGTCATGGAAAGGTGAGGCATCTAAAGTGCAACATCTATGGATAGAGGTACCTCAGGGCTCAGTGCTTGGACCAATTCTCTTCTCCATCTACATGTCACCACTAGGATCATTCAGAAACATGTTTTTTCTTATCGCTGTTATTATGCTAACAACACACAACTCTACCTCCTCACTTTCCAAAATCCCTTTCACGTACCTGAAAACTGGACTGTTCTACCGACCTGCCGATCTTTTTCGGCAACACTTGACCCATTAATACTAACACTTTCTATTCTATATCTATTAAAAAAAAAATACTGTGTACTGCGTTAGACTAAACTGGGAATGGTCGCAGCACTTGCAAATTGTTGCCCTGTTGTTAGTTTGATTGCTTCTATTGCTTTCCTCATTTGTAAGTCATTTGGACAAAACCATCTGCTAAATAATTAAATGTAAATGTAATGTAACCCATGTTTCCTGAAGGAGGGAATGGAGGCATTATATCAGAATGGATCTGACGAATTGGGATCTTGTCTGAGAGCCCAATCACCTTAGAGTGTAAACTAAACGAGCCAGTGCACCTTGGAGTGCGAGACTCGCATCGCAAATTCCGCCCCGTGAAGCAGATATATAAGGAAGAGCACGTGCAACGCACATTCATTTTTTCGCTGAGGAGCCGAGCTGGTGACCTGGCCGCTAAGCGGTGGTACAGCAATTGTGGCGACAGGACGTAAAGTCTCCGTTCCCTCCTTCAGGAACATAACCTAGATGTTCCCTTTCAGTCAGTCACATTTGACGTTATATTAGAACGGATCTGACTAATTGAGATCCCTACTAGGGCTGCAGAGGAATGCAAGTAACCGCAGCAACCGCGATAATTGCGTGTTTTCTTTTTTGAACTTCATGTGTATTGAATGTTAAATAAGTTAATGATGATAACAAGACTTTATCATGGTGATTTGTACAGAGGCTTTGTTTATTTGCACTTAAGCCTAAACAGACGTGTGTGATTACCTGCGTCTGTCTTTGAGGTCAAGTCATACATATTCGTTAAAAAGGTTGCCGTGTCCAAGGAAAGTGAAATATCGTATCGCCCTTTTAACGTTGTAGCGACAATGACATACAGACATCTGCGTTTCAAATTAAGTGAATCATGAGGGTGTCGAACACATCTTCTTTGTCCTTAGAAAGACAGCTCTGTTTGTTAATTATTCCCTATGGAAATTGACCAGCGCCAGGGTGGCTGGAAGCGTGAACTGCCTGTGACTTTATAGCCTCCTGACATTCCACACACACACCAAGAGACCAACCTTTGTGTGTAACTCAGGATAAGCAATATTTATTTTAAATATATGTACAATTCCATTATGCATGTGTGGTTAGTTTACCTTATAATAGAGGTGTGGTTTCTAATGTGCAGTTTGAATTCTAAGTGTCTATCGAAAGAATGTTTCTCCCAATTTAGGGTCTCAAATAGAATCATGGTTTTGTAACCCTACCTCAGACCATAAAACTTTACGACCCAGGAAAGCAGACATTCCAAGCGAGTCACGTCCCAAACGCACCACACACACACACACAGATTTTCCATTGACTTACCCACATAGGACATTACCAAAATGTTGATATATTTCTGAGGTGCCTTTTGTTATGACCATGTCATATTGGGGTGTCTACGATTTTGTCATGTGGTAATCAAAACTTTAAATGTGTGTAATTCTGCATATCTCCTGTGACTTCACATTTTTACAACCTTCATGTGATGCATTTGATATCTCTGTAATTCTCTCAATCTAACAGAGTCGAATTCCAATAGCAGAATACAGTAATATACATTGTTTACACAATTCATATTTCTGGAACCGAAAGGCTTAAGTCAATCGTCACTGTAACTCGAGCCAGGAGACCGTTCCAAACGAACAAAGGGATATTCCCGCTACAAAAATCCCGACAGATGATTCGTCCTCCACGAAGAAGGGGACGGTACATGGGACACTGATAAAAGTCCAAACCTTCAGTTTCCTCTCTCTCTTCTCTCATCGATCGCTCTGACCTCCTCCTCTCCTCCCCGGCAACGCTTCTCCAATGAACATCTGGAAAGGCTCTCCGGCCTTCTCCTCGGACGAACACATGTTCGAGTCGTAGCTGCCGTCCTTTGCAACCAAGATTTACAACCTCTCCATTCCCGGGAGATGAATCTGAACTTTCTCTGTAACATTAAATTCAAGTGAGCCTTTACATCGTCTTGCGAAGCGACACCGGAAGACAACGCTAGACGCAAACCAGCCGGACCCGTGCACATGCGCGTCCTTTTCCAGCATCCCACTGAAAGAGTATAAAATTTCGCAAGTAATTTTGATCTCAATTCTAAAAGCTGATTTCCTGGTGTCTATCTCTTAGGTTTGTGAATTAAGTTACCCTTTCTCCTCTTCTCTCTATTTCTTTCTTTCTTTCATTTCATTGTATTCTGATCACGTATGTTATTGTTTGGTTAAATGTTTGTTTGTGTTTATTGTTTGCATTTTTACGTACGTTTATATTCGTAGCCCATATAATCTCTAGTCTTACATTTATTAAAATTCATTAATACTTTTCACTGTCTCTGTGTTTGAAAACCCACCTTCTAAGTCAATGAAACGAAAAGATCTAAGCTACAAAGCTCGATATTGTAGACTACATTAAGTAGTTCTTCATTCATAAACTCAGAAAGTTTGATGTTCGTGGCCAGAAGATAAAACTTTCTTGGAGTTTGTAAAGGGATACCCCTTCTTAAACTGTGATAATCTCACATTTATTCGCTGGACGAATGACTGATGACCAAACCAGTTACAGAACAAGGTAATCTCGACAATTGATAAAATAAATGTACATGCGATTTCTGAATTATTATGACCATGAGTTATAATTATTAATATTTCCAAAATTCCCTATATCCTTGAGCTAATTCACATTTACCCAGAGTCGTTTACGCTACAACGTTTAAGGGCAATTACCATAAATGGTGTCAGCGGCAGCATTCCACAGCGTGAGGAAGCCACGGGGAAAAGAAATCAGCAAGTCACGCATTGAATCAATGCCATTGGTCTCTATTAAGTGAAGCTTCAGTGTTACCCATGCGACGCATTGCTGGTCAGCCGAGCCTTGAAAAGTGGAGCTCAAAGTTAAAAATAATTAACACTTTGTTTCATTACATCTATCTTTTAATGAATCAGAGTTTTTTAACGTGTTCGTTGAATGAATGGTTTAATGACTCACAAAAAGACAGTCCATTGCCGTAACAATGTAATTGTGCTGAGTGACAACATTTCAATGCGCAGAGTTTAGTTTAGTTTCGGTTACATTAGTTGCTGAAAATGTCCTCGATTTTGTGCATGCTAAACACATTGTAACACTTATTTATATAGCAACAAATACATATAAATAAATCCAAATAAATAAATGAATAAAAGGCGATAATACCGCATATCGCGCTATTGAGCCACTCATAATTACTGCAAGGGAAATTCCTTCTCCGTGACAGCTCTAATCCCTACCAAAGCTCAATCAGCTATTGCTGCCCTTTCCAGCACTCCATATAAGCCACCTGATCCCCCCGCACCTACTAGGGTTGGAAGATGGGACAAGGCTTATGCAGAGAAGGTCAATTACTGCTGTTCCACATGACCCATACAGTAAGAATATTGGATAACACTGGGAAAGCGTGCCTTTTCCAAGTGGAAAGGGATGCTATGGATGCCACATCCTGCCCGAAGGGTGGTATCATGTGGAGATTACACATATGGACTAACCATTATGGCAGTGCAACATATGGAAGGTCTCTGAGGTAGCTCTGGCCTAGTTAGAGGGAGTCACACTGACAGAGACTCTGTCAAGGGGAAGACACGGGCTCACTGAGTGAGGAGCCATAGCGTGGAAGAATACACATATGCAGGGGTGCAAACACATGTATGGTCAAAAAAGAGAGAGGTAATCAAAGCCCTCGTCCCGCGGCAAATATCCAGATACTACATTGCCACCATCCCCAACCCACCCCTATAGGCACATAGAGTCAAATGAAATTTAGGAAAACTATCTTGCACTTCTTCCTCTTGCTTTACTGCTACTTCCTGAAAACAATTTCACCTGATGATTTGAATAGCTCTTTTTGTAAAGAATTAATAATTCTAGGATGATTGGGGTAATTGTGTAGGGTAGGCCTAGTGCATCTGCATAGAAACTAATAAACAAAATACAAATATAAATACAATAAAACACAAATACACGAGAAACAAAGCAGTGCTTTATGTTTTTTAGGTAAATTAACTGTATTAAGTATTAATACAGTTTATCTTTTGACAAAACGTGATTTTTCTCTTTCTCTTTTGTTGTTTGATTAACTTTGGTGACACAAACAGCTGCAGGTATATTGGGTGCTGTCCCTTTAAGACGAATGCACGTATCTAATATCGGTAATGACACGCATCCGTTTTATTTTGACTGCGTTTACGGGGAAACTCCTATTTTTTACAGTCTATGGGAAACTCGTTGAGACGGACACTGGCTTATTTTTTCGTGCACATGTCTGTTCAAACACAAATAGATAAGAAAGAAAAGGGAATTCGGTGTTCACGAACTTCACGTGCTGTCTGCGACTGCGTGGCTCTGTGAGACAGACCATCTACATTTGGATGTTAAACATAAAATATTTAGCCTGATGCCTGATACAGCAAAGACAACGTTGGCAGTATTGACGGCAAAATAGGCTACAGAATATTTCGTTCTGTAGGCCTATTGACAGGGGCAATATTTGAAAATCGATAATTAGGCCTATTTTTTAAGTTACAATTATATATGCATTTGTCAAAACCGAGAGACTTTCAAGCTTCAAAATGTAATTTATTAATATGTATTTACGCCTTCTATTTTGTCTGAAAACTTCCAACACTCTTGCGTGTCGTGTGAAAAATAGGCGTCGGTTGTGGTTCTATTTCTAGCACGCGTGTAAAATAGGCGTCGGTTGTGGTTCTATTTCTAGCACGCGGTTTCGGCGCTGCTCGAGAAGTGTGTGTGTCACGCAGGCATTGTGCTCTAACACAAGCTCTAACCAGTTAACATGAGAGCCGACATAAAAACGGACACTCCACGCCACGCAGAGAGAAATGTGATGCAGTGGCAGATCCAGGGTGAGACAGAAACACTAGTGGTTCACGCTTGCGCACATACTGCTGGTTTGGCGCGCAGTGTTCTGATTCGCTTATTTCCTATTTACTTGTTGGTGGACGCAATCCAGAATTCCTGTTGGTTAAATTATAATCAGACCCTATTCGGATCTGCACGATTCACACAAGTCACCCAAACTGACGTGAAAAAAGCGGGAGGCGCCAAAAAGCGCGCTGTTTGCACCCCTGCATATGGGATTCGCCATAGGGATCACAACATATGGGCACCAAGCCTAGCACAAGGGGTCAACCACTGGGCATACTAACGAGATTTAAGCCTGGTGTCGGACGTATCCATCACAAGACTGCCAAAGGTGCTGGAGGAATGCCAAGCAGGGCTCGCCAGTTGGGGAACTCACCTGAGCAGCAAGATAAGTGCACATATCCAGTCCTTAGGAGGGGAATGGCGCAGCAAGTGAGACACAGAGCACGTCTACGGTGTTTACTGGCTACTTGTGAGGAGTACACGGGAGGACACTGGCTCTACAAAAAGATTCTAAAATCTAGCAAACGTGTTGGGTGTCGCAGGAAGTGCCGTGTGCCAGCACCCAGGAGGAAGCCACATTCCAGGCACGATTAGTTGACCGAAAATGCTTACAGGTCCCCTACCCTCTTGATGGAAGCCAACGCAGTCAGGAGCAGCGTCTTCAACAGATTTTTCAGCTCAGCTGACTGCAGTGGTTTCGAAGATCACTCTCTATAATACTGTTAGTACCAATGACAGATCCCAAGAGGGTATAAGGTGAGAGCGAGGAGGATTTAGCCCTCTCACACCCCTCAGGAACCTGATAATCAGGTTGTGCCTTCCCATCTACTGCATCTTGATGTGCGGCAGTAGCGGCAACATACACTTTCAGGGAGGATAGAGACAGCCTTCGCTCCAACCTTTCCTGCAGGATGGAAAGCACAGCTCTGATTGGCCATCTCTGGGGGTCTTCCCGGTGAGAAGGATAGGTACCTGAATAGGCACCAATCACCAAATAGGTTCCACTTCAGGGCATAAGCGTGCCTCTTAGAGGGCCTTCTCGCCGAAGTGATGGTGTCTACCACTACCTGGGGTCCTCTGTGTCCCGTCTAGAGACCAGATGTGGATATTCCAGGGGTCTGGACATGGGTGCCATAGTGTGCCCTGTCTCTAAGAATGTAGGTCCTTCCCCAGAGGAATGCGTCAGGGAGGAGCCGTTGAGAGGACCATGAGTTCTGGGAACCAGATCCGGTTGGGCCAGTAGGACGCAACTAGCAAGACCTGCTCCTCGTCCTCCCTGAATTTGCAGTGTCTGTGCAAGTAGGCTCACTGGGGGAAACACTTATTAGCATAGGCCCCATAGGCCCAGGCGCCAGCTATATGCCAGCGCATCTGTGCCGAGGGTCCTTGAAGACTGATGTACGCAGCAGCCGCAGTGCTGTCTGAACGGACTAGTACGTGCTTGCCTAGTAGTGGCGATTTGAAGAGGCCCAGCGCAAGCCATACTGCTAACAACTCAAGGCAGTTGATGTGCCAGTGGGTCAGCTCTTGGTCAGACTCAGGCAAAGCCTTCATCCTCGGAGGACTCTAGCTCATCCTCCGATGTATTGATCGACATTTGATCTTTCGGCAGAGCCCCAAATGAGATGCTTGGTCCCCCATGAGAAGAACCAGCAATCCCACCCGGAAGCTCCACAGCTTGCAGTGTGCTAGAGGACTGGGGTCTGCAGCCTTGTCACACCAACACCAGAATGCAGAGCTTCTTCCAACTCGTAGCAGTCTTCTTACTCAAACAGATGATTGTAGCAGAAAAACAGAAGTGCTCAGCTCTAAAGCGAAAAGCTGAATGTGTGTTGCATGCGTTCTTCCTTACATACCCGCTTCGTGGGGTGGAAGTAACGCTGAAAATCTTGCACAGCAATGTGCAGGCGAGATCCCAATTCATCAGATCCATTCTGATGTAATCATGTCTCAGTTTGTAAAAATGAACAAACATGTTTACAGTAATGCTCTTACAATAGAAGTGTAGCACTCATGAAGTGACACTCATATTTTTGTTAAACCATTAATTTATATTTTTTAAGTAAAATTTGTTATAATGTTTTAACAGTGATGATTGTTTTCAGTTACTTACTCAGCTGATCTAGTTGCTGTAACCACAGGCAGCAGCTTCTGAAGAACATATGTTGTATTTTGTGTGTCACTATTAAAAAAAAAAAAAGTTAAGTTAATTATTAAAGCTATTATTAAAAATAACAATAAATATTATAACCAAAGAATACATTAAATACCTTCCTAAATACCCTAACATATTTTTCAATGAAATAAACACTACTTTAAAGAGGCCATTTGAAAGTTTTTTTAGTATTTAACTGTAGAAGCTACTAAACGCATTCAGCCAACTCAGATTTGTTTTTTCTTTTTCTTGTCAATGTTGCTGTGGCAGATCTATTGGTCTGCATTTACACTACAACACTTGCACAGGTCTATTTTGAGATTATTTTTTTGTCCCTTCCCCTGTAAACCATCGCAATTTCAGGAGTGACTCACAGAACAATAATTTTGTGGATTCACTCCCATAATCAGACATCCCACCTTTCCCAAAAAGTTCTGGGAATCTCCTGCATATTGATATCGAGTGCTTCTCAAATGGATGGCTGCATCCTAGTGAGGTTGTGTCTTTCCTAGCCCAGTCCTTCTGAGGCTTGTAGGCTAGATTCCTCCTCAGTATTAAACACTAGAATGAGACGCTCTAGTAAGTGCACATTGCTATGTCACACATGTTCCCACCCTCACGGTCAAAGCACGAAAATACTATTAAAATTTAATTTTGGAAAAATACTTTGCATTAAAAATCTTTATATTCACTGGCTTTGTTTTATTAATGCAATACAGTGTCTTCCAGTGGCTTACATTATTGGCAGTTTAGTGTTTCAGTTCAGTTTAGTGATTAATTTACATCAAAATTAAATATAATACAGGTGCTGGTCATAAAATTAGAATATCATCAAAAAGTTGATTTCTTTCAAGAATTCAACTTAACAGGTGAAACTAATATATTATATAGACTCATTACATGCAAAGTGAAATATTTCAAGCCTTTATTTGTTATAATTTTGATGATTATGGCTAACAGCTTATGAAACCCACAAAATCAAAATCTAAAATTAGAATATTACATGAAATCACACAGTAATTACACAGTAATACCATGGCCATTGAAACAGGTTTTGGTTCTTTTGGCAGTGTGGGCAGGTGCAAATCCTGCTGGAAAATGAAGGAAGCATGAAGTGCTCTGAAAATGTCCTAGAAGACGGCTGCGTTGACTCTGGATTTAATAAAGCACAGTGGACCAAAGTCCTCTTTTCTGATGAGAGCAAATTTTGCATCTCATTTGGAAACCAAGGTCCCAGAGTCTGGAGGAAGAATGGAGAGGCACACAATCCAAGATGCTTGAAGTCCAGTGTGAAGTTTCCACAGTCTGTGTTGGTTTGGGGAGCCATGTCATTGGCTGGTGTTGGTCCACTGTGCTGTCCACTCAACGTAGCTGTCTACCAGGACATTTTCAGAGCACTTCATGCTTCCTTCAGCAGACAAGCTTTATGGAGATGCTGACTTCATTTTCCAGCAGGATTTGCACCTGCCCATACTGCCAAAAGAACCAAAACCTGGTTCAATGACCATGGTATTACTGTGTAATTACTGTGTGATTTCATGTAATATTCTAATTTTCTGGGATTTTGATTTCGTGGGTTTCATAAGCTGTAAGCCATAATCATCAAAATTATGACAAATAAAGGCTTGAAATATCTCACTTTGCATGTAATGAGTCTATATAATATATTAGTTTCACCTGTTGTTGAATTCTTGAAATAAATAAACTTTTTGATGATATTCTTTGATGATAATTTTATGACCAGTATGTATGCCTTCATCTCCAGAAATATTATTTTTGTCAATTTAGCTCAGTGCCGACTCATTTTGCATCAGTTCTTTTTAATGAATTGGAATGTGAGCAAAGGATTGTGGGTGATAAAGGACACGAAGGATACATTTGATGCATGCTTCAAAATGAGCTGAATTATTGACGCGGAATGAAGGCTGCCTTCAAATACAAATTGAGACAGCCTTCAAAGGAGTTTGATGACGTGGCAGCCGAGATATGCAGCCTTACTAGGACACAGCCTCCGTTTGAGAAGCACCAGCATATTATGAACAATAACCCAGAAATCAATCTGTGCCCCATGATTTAAACAACTCTGATTGGCTATTGCTTTCAAGCATTCAACAGACATGTCTGTGATTTGCTACAATGCTCAATGGTGCAAAAACAGAAAAGTTTGCCTTTGTAAATAAAAACTAGATCACATGCACAAATGCTATCAGCAGGCAGCAATTTTTTACAGATTTCTCAACGTCTTGTTTCTCTTTGTTCAAAATGTTTTAGACTGTAATGATTATATGTAATGATTATGAGTGTTACTTACTTGTGATTTTCTTCTCCAATTAAGCTCTTCAGTTTAAACTCATGCATTGCCTGCTCTGAAGTCAACAACACAAAAACTAAAGCGGACCACTGAGATGAGGAGAGTTTCACATTACGTAATCCTCCAGAGCTCATATGAGGTTGAGCTTCGTTCACTAGAGAAAGATCACCCAGTTCATTCAGACAGTGAAACAGATTGATGTATTTATCTGGAGAGGGATTCTCATTGATCTTTTCTTTAATATAGTCAATTGTTTTCTCATTGTTGTGAGAGCTGTTTTCTGTCTGTATCTTTAGTTCTTGTAAGAGACTCTGATTAGACTCAACTGACAGACCCAGAAGGAAACGAAGAAAAAGGTCCAGATGCCCATTTTTACTGTCTAAAGCCTCATTCACAGCTCTCTGATGAAGATCAGATAGTGAAACTTTGTCTCTATTAGTTGGTTCGGTAATCTGGTCAAACACATTGTGATTGTTTATAAATGAGAGATGCACATATAGAGCTGCTAGATGTTCCTGGATGCTCAGATGAACAAAGCAGAAGACTTTGCCCAGATACAAGCCTAACTCCTCTCTGAAGATCTGAGTGCACAATCCTGAGTACACTGATGCTTCTGTCACATCAATGCCACACTCTCTCAGGTTTTCCTCATAGAAGATAAGGTTTCCTTTCACAAGTTGCTGATAAGCCAGTTTTCCTAGATTGATAATCATGTATTCATCTTTCAATTTCTTCTCATAGTCTTTCTCATGTTTAATGTTGGTCTGAATGATCAGGAAGTGTGTGTACATTTGAGTGAGAGTCTTGGGAATCTCTCCACTCTCCGTTTCAATCAACATCTCTAGAACAGTGGCTGAGATCCAGCAGAACACTGGGATGTGACACATAATGAAGAGGCTCCTTGATGACTTCAGGTGTGAAATGATCCTTTCGGCCAGACTCTGATCACTGATTTTCTTCCTGAAGTATTCCTCCTTCTGTGGGTCACTGAAGCCTCGTACCTCTG
This sequence comes from Squalius cephalus, assembly GCA_022829025.1. NCBI lineage: Eukaryota > Metazoa > Chordata > Actinopteri > Cypriniformes > Leuciscidae > Squalius > Squalius cephalus. The sequence goes on from CM040805.1 coordinate 4,744,922, forward strand.
TAACTCGATGGACACACTCAGAGGGGATAAGATCAGCTGCTGCTGGTCTGGAGGTGATCCAGATGAGAGCAAAGGGAAGCAGATTCCCCGCAATGAGGTTCATCAGCAGCGTGTCCACTGAGGCTGATTTAGTCACATCAAACAACCTCACATCGCTCTGAAAATCCAGAGACAGCCGACACTCATCCAAACCATCAAAGATAAATGAAACTTTATACTCATCACTGTATATTTCCATTTCTTTTGTTTCAGGGAAAAATACATGAAGAAGATCTGAAAGACTGAGTGTTTTGTCTTTCATCAAGTTGAGCTCTCTGAAAGGAAGTGGAAATATGAGCTGGACGTCCTGATTCTCTTTCCCTTCAGCCCAGTCCAGGATGAACTTCTGCACAGAGACTGTTTTCCCAATGCCAGCGACTCCCTTTGTCAGCACAGTTCTGATGAGTTTGTCTTGTCCAGGTAAAGGTCTAAAGATGTCATTGCATTTGATCGCTGTGTCCTCTGTTTCTGCTCTCCTGGACTGTGTCTCAATCAGTCTCACCTCATGCTCATTACTGATCTCTCCACTTTCACTCTCCGTGATGTAGAGCTCTGTATAGATCTCATTCAGGAGTGTTGGGTTTCCCTGCTTTGATATTCCCTCACACAAACACTCAAACTTCTCTCTCAGATTTGATCTCAATGTGTTGAGGACTTCAGTAAGTTTAGCGTCCCGGCTGTAAGATAATAATAATAACAGATTATTATAAAATATAGAGAAGTGAATAGCCATAAAATAAAATAAAAAAAATGTTTTGTTTGTTTGCTGCATTATGGGACAGAGAACATCATTAGGTTTCTGAAATGTTTCTGAAATGTTTCAATTATTAATCATGTGTTTGAGTGATGTCCATTGCAGCACATAAAATAAAACAACAAAAAAGTCCTACATTTTACCTGAAACCAGGATACATGCTTTCATTAAAGTCTTGTGGTTGAATCACAGGCGGGTACACAGTTTTTTTTTTAACTAGACTGGATTGATGATTTGACCTTAAATCAGAATGAAGAGGGTAAAGAATCAGACACACTGATATTGATGTAATTATGTCAATAACTGAGTAACTTACCAACAACTTTTACAGTGTGTGGATGTATTAACAATACAATACATTGAGCTTTGCTCAATGGAGTAATTGTAATCATTAATAGACTGCAACTTGCAGGATTTGAACTTATAATTTTTGGTTCAAATCCAGATCATTACACTGCTGTATATTACAGTTTTTTTTTTCATTCCCATTATGTCAGCTAACCGAGATTACTTGTCAAAATGTTTACTTGTATTGCGTCACTAGACACTATAGGTAACCAATCCAATCATGCCGTGCTATGTTCTGTGGCCCTAGCCTGGGACGCTCAAGTGAGGGTCCCTATGTGGTAGGGCTAGGGAAGGGCAAGTTATGCCCAGCAAAAAGGGCTCTGACTAAGGTCAGAGCCTCTGGAGGGGTATTAGCGGGTTGACCTAGCTCTAAGGTCAACTCCAACTAGACGGAGAGGATTTGTGCCTGCAGCACAGGGAACTCCAAGTTGTAAAATATGGCGGGGTGGATGCCCAGGAAGAGGCCACGTATCTGGTGGAGTGAGATCTGACACCGATGGGGCATTGAAGTCCCACTGAACCATAAGTCAGCACGATAGCATTGACTATCCAAGTAGGAAAGTCTCTGCTTCGTGACCGGAAAGCATTTGGTGCGGCCACCGAAGCATACAAAAAGCTGCTCTGACTGCCTGGAATCGGCAGAAGTGCTGTATGTATGGCCCGAACAGGGCATCATGTGTCCTGGTTCCTGACTGAACACCAGTTAACCCTCTGGGGTCTGAGGTGTTTTCTGGGCCTTGGAGGTGTTCTGACATGCTCTGACATTTGTGCTTATTTCTGTTACTTGTGACATTTTCATGGCTAAAGTCTAATTACACTGTATTCAGCACAAACTCTGCTACAATAATATATCAGCAGCATGTGTGTTAGTTTTGCAAGTTTGTAGTTTTGAGATAATGACATTTATGCGTGGTTTGTGAAAATACAAAAAAAAATTCTCACTGAAATAAGGTCATGAAACCCATACTGATTATTTCTTCACAAGACTTTTGAAAATTGTATGACGTAGCCTAGAATATTTGCTCTAAAACTATGTGAAAATCACCCTGACTGCTCATTCAGATAAGACAATATATTGATTTAAAATTTTTACGATGTGTTTTGTGTGAAAAAGCTTTATGCGGGAGCTCATTAATATGTAAATTAATATTCACACCTGGGAAATACAAAGACCCTCCCCTAACGGCCCTATTAGGAGCTATCAGGCCCTGTCATTCTGAGCAACCTTACACAAAGAATGAGGAGATTTAAAAAAGAATGGCTTTTAGATTTTTTGGATTTATTTACAACACAACATAATCCAAAGATACAAAACAAATGACAAAAAAGCACTCATTGAAAACAATTATCCAAAGACAGAGACCTTTGTGCCATTCCTAAAAACATTGTACATACCTTTCATTTCCAAGGTGTTTGATTTTCACTTTACCATGTTCATGTACAGAGACTCATATGAATGTTGATGTCAGCAGGAGTGGCATCTGGGCCCTGAAAAAAAAAAAAAAAAAAGTGAACATACTGATATCAAGAGAAACTATAGGCCTGCACGATTTTGGGAATAAATTTTAGATTTTTCTGGTTAAAATTGCTTTTTAAAATTCACAGAATACACACACACACACACACACACACACACACACATAAATGTTTCCAACAATATATAATATAATGAACACCAGGTTTGTTGTGCCTTGTAGGCATTGGCTATGCGCAGTGCTGCATAACATAATAATAACAATAACCATAGCAGCCTATAAATCTTCCCAAATATTTCAGTAACAACTAAGCTAGAGAAAAATATATTGATTATCATTTTACTTCAAATGTTTCCATTCGTTATGATGATATGAAATGAGATAATAGTAAAAACATGAAGCCGTTTGGTGCTTTTCAAACGCGATCGCAATCCAAAATATGATACATTCAAACCATACATTATGGTTACCGTATCTACATTTGAGCAGATATCCACAAACACAGTAACAGTAAACACGGGTCTATATATTATAATATTCACCATATATCTAGCAACAGTTCAACTGCAATGTGAAATTTATGCAACAATAAATATGTAAGAATTTCTTACCTTACATCTTTCTTGTCTTCAAATCGCGTTCTTCTTCTTCTGAGGTAATTCCAATGTAAGCTCAGGGCGCGTCTTTCAAACTCGACGAAAAGCAGAGACTTGTGAAGTGTTTTGGTGTTTTGTTTTTGAGGTAAGGAGCGCGTTCGCGTTCCATGTGGAGATTTGCATGTGAATGTCTTTTGCGCGAGTGCGCGTGGCCAAATTAAGAAGCTGGACATCTTGTTGGTTTTATACAAATTACTTAAACAGAGAATATTTGTTTTCAGTTTGAATCCGCTCATTTAAAAGTACAAACTTAAATGTTTATAAAGGTATATGGCTCATAAATGTGTGACAAGTATTCGCTGAGTTTTGTTTCAGTTTATAGACGTGCTCAAGAAAAAAAAAGTTCACCGCGACGGAGAGGCAGAACGTACACCCTGTTTATTTTCTTTATTTTACAAAAGCACAATGTTTTGATTTGATTGTAAGTGGACACCTACAAAAGTAAAAATATCACAGATTCTTTTTTTATATTTCTTTTTTCTGTATGACCATAAATGACGGAGTAATTTAAGTTTATAGTGCTACAATGTGAAGAAAATCCGGCAAAACGCGCCGGCGCATTTGCCGAGCTCAGAGGGTTAACCCCCTGAGGTCGGCTATCGCGCCGGCGCGATAGGCTCGTTTTTTTTCCGTATGAGTGCAAAAAAATAAATAAATAAAAAATATTAATTTTTAGCTTATATGCTTGTGTTATACATCAATCTATCCTGTTAAGTGTGTATTATTTTTGTGTACACTCACAATAAAAACAAAGTGTTGTGCTTTTTGCCAAATAAAGAAAAATAAACATGATGCGAGTTCTGCCTCCTCTCTGTCAGTGTAGTCCATTCTGAAATGCGTCCGAAAATGAACCATAACTCAGCGAATACTCAGTCAAACAGGCATACAGACACACAGGCATGAAGCTTGAATTATCTCCTTTTAAATGAAGTAATATATATAAAAAACAAATATTCTCAGCTTGTGAAATCTGCATTAAAAGAGAGCGATTCCAGTAGAGCTAATTACCGTAAATCCTCAAATATAGGCCCGGGCCTTTATTTTACTCAAGCGCATCGCGGCCCAGGCCTTTATTGGAAGGAGGCCATAATTAGAGACAGGCCTTTATTTGTATTTGAGCAAAACGGACTACCAGTAGAATGAATAAAAACGAGATTTTGTATCTATTTTAACCTATAAAATACTAGGTTAATTTATTGAAAACGTACAGTTAGTTACCATATAACATTATGGTATGCATACAGAACATTAACAACAAATAAATATAATATAAATAATATTTTTTGTGAAAAGCAATGATTCATTTTGAAACAGTATTTGTTCCAGCAGTAGTAACGTTAGCTCCACAACAGCACGCATCTGTGCATTCATTGATTTCATTCATTCATTCACACACTAGAAACGCGTGTCTTTTTGCGTGTAACTTACAGACACTATTGCGATTAGAACAAAGCAAATAGAACTGACCTATTTCTCAGCTGGATCCGTTGGTCCTCGAAATAATACTTCCAAGCACTTCTGAGGTCAATTTTCCAGGATTATTATTACTTAGATAGATGTGTGTTATCCAGCTGATTGTGGGTGTTCAGGTTTGCGTGGATCGCCTCAGATTATTTGCGTTTGAATAACGCGCGCTCTCCGTAATTAAGAGATCAAAGTCAACAGAGTATTTTGAAACTCTTTTGCACTTAAGAAAAAAAGCGAGCCTATCGCGCCAGTGCGATTGTCGATCCCAGGGGGTTAAAAAATAGATTTTCGCCAAAAATCCTCTTTGGCTCCGCAGCTGCCATGGTAAACAACATTAGCCTACCGGTGACTGAATTCTCACGTGCGAGTCAAGAGCGAAGTGATTGACATGACCAGGCTACCATAGCTATGGCTTGGATTCATTAGCAAACATTGCCCCCCTGTGGTATTTGCATGTTACTATCACAAGCATAATGTTGTGGCCTGCCCAGAAAAACGTTGGTTCTAATAATAGCCCCGGCCACTATTAGAGACCGGCCTTTATTTACCTCCGCCAACAGCGAGACCGGCCAATGTTAGAGACCCGGCCACTAATGGAATACAGGCCACTATTAGAGGATTTACGGTAGATCTCATTCAGATGTAATGTGACCCCGCCCCGGAGCGCGCGCGCTATTCAAACGCAAATGTCTGAGGCAATCCTGCAAACTGTGAACGCCCACATCAGCTCGAGAAAACACATCAGATCATTGTACTTGTTTACACAGTCTCGCAGCGCTGTGAGGAATAATACTATAATGGAAAATTTATCTTAGACGTACGAGGAGCAACAGATCCGAGGCTATGGAATAATGTAGTAAGTTTTTTTTTTTTCATTCTCAAGTGCGTCGCGTTTCTGTGCATGAATGAATGAATGAACGGCAGAGATGCCGCTGTTTACCACAACTGGCAAAAGACGGTTTAAATTTGAATCGTTTCTGTCTGTGAATGTTTCGTTTTTAGCAAACTGTATTGCTATAGGCTACTGAGTAAAAATCGAGTGAAATATGTTGAAATAAAATGCATTTGTATAAGCATCGTATTAAACTGCAAATTAACATTTATATTTCTTATTATAAAAACGAAAGTTACTATGTTACAGACATATGAAAGACAACATTTCATTGATTAGTTTTGAATAGATTATACATTTTCACTGTAAAATATCTGCCACCTCAAATAAGCTTTTGTTTGACAATGTTTAAATATAGTATGTTTTGTCAAAAATAAAGTAATCAAATAATATGTTATAGTGTTTATTCCAATGTAGCCTAGGCTATATTCAAGTAATGAATCCTTAACTTTCAAATATGTATGATAAATGTATACTTTAGTTTTTACAAATAAATATTACACTTGAATTGTTGTTGTAATTGTAACCTTTTTAATAAAAAAATACAAAGTAGATGTAAACAAACTAATAAAAGGTAAATATAAGCCTTTTCTTTAAAATAATATTTTATTGTGTTTTATTAGTGACAAATTTGGGGAGAGGATAAATATTCCAAAACTGAAAATACAGTATGAGAATTAACTGCACAATTACTAGACATGTTTTCCTTTTCATATTATAGGCCAATACTAGATGCTTCCAACTGTTGCTCTTGCATTCTTTCTTGTGACACACCTGAATGAATGCCTCATTAAGTATGCGGCCCCATTGACTCCAGGTGCGAACCACTAAATATGCAATCCGCATATTGACTTTCCAGACAGAAAGTGTTTTGTAAAATTTAAATCAATGTATTGTGTTATGTGAATGATTAGGCAGGATAATTTTCACATACTGTTGAAGAAAAAACACATGGCAATGACATCCATTAGTCAAAAGTCTTATTGACACATATTTACTATGTGTTTTGTGGCCTTATTTCAGAAACTTTAGTTTTTAGTTTTTTCAATAACCATGCATAAACATTATTCTCTCAAAAATACAAACATGTACATGCATGGTGCTCACATATTATGGTAGCCCTGTTTGTGCTAAATAGAGTGAATTTACACCTTTGTCATTAATATGTTTATAAGCAACTGAAAAAAGCAAAAATGTCAGCGCATGTCAGAACATCTCAAGGACCCCAAAAACACCTCAGACCCCAGAGGGTTAAAGACAGACCACTGTAGAATGTAGAGACGTCTCGTGGACAGAGCTCTAGCCTCTGAGATAGTACTCAGGACTCTCGCTGACAGGTCCTTAAGTTTCCATTGAGGGGCAATACGGACTAAGATGTGGTGTCCTATTAGGTCTGGTAGGAAGGTTTTGAGGGCCAGAAAAACATCATCATTTCCAGGCAGTTGATTCCAGGCAGCCGCTTTTCCACGCTCAACCAGGAGCCGAAAGTCGGTCTGCTCTCACACAGAGCTCCCCAGCCTGTGTTGGAAGCGTCCTTCTTGAGACCAACCCCATGCTTACTCCAATCTGATAATGATTGCGGTCCTTGCAGGGGGTCAGGGCTCTGATGCAGACGTGGTCCACCTTGACGCAGAGGCGACCCGAACGCCATGCGTGAGAAACCTGGGGTTTCAGCCAGTACTGGATGGGGAAGTACTGGCAATGCAGAGGCCATGAGGCCTAGCATCCTCTCAAAAGCTCTGAGGGGGGGAAAGGTCTGCTCTGAATGAAGAGCCCGCTCGCGGGTTAGCCACGCACTCATTTAGACCGAGTCTAGAACCGCTCCCAGGAAAGAGATTTTCTGGCTGGGAGACAGTGAGCTTTTTGAGTCCTAGGCATTTCAGATGGCTAAGGAGCACAGATCTGTGAGAAATGAATTATTCCTATGACTGGGCCAAGATGAACCAGTCGTTGAGGTAGTTCAGGATGCGCATCCCCTTTTGTCTCAGGGGGGAAAGAGCTGCAATTTTTACAAAGTTCATGGGGCCAGGGACAGTCCGAATGGCAGGACCGTATACTGCTATGCCACCCCTTCAAACGCAAACCTCAAGAACGGTCTGTGATGGGGGCTATCTGGATATGAAAGTATGCATCTTTTTCGATCCACTGAGAAAAAAAACAATCCCCTGAGCGTACTTGCACAAGGATTTGTTTCAAAGTTAGCATCTTGAACAGCCATTTCGTTAGGGCACGGTTCAGATATATGAAGTCTAGGATGGGCCTGAGGCCACCATCCCTCTTGGGAATGAGGAAGTAGCGGCTGTAGAAGACTGACTCAATTTGGGGGGGGAGGAACTGTTTCACAGCTCCTGTCACCATGTAAGCTCATTACTTCGATGTGGAGGACGTGTGCCACGTTGCTCCTCACCAAAGTATTGACCATGCCCACGTGGTCTGTGAGCGAAATGGAGCAAGTAACCTTGTGTCACCATGCTCATTACCCATTTTGACACACTGGGAATGGCTTTCCAAGCCTTGGCCCAGGTGGCTAGGGGCCACTTAATAATTTCAGGAGACAGTTCACTGGATTTGGGCAGGGTGAACAGGGTGTTTGGAGGAACACTGGAGGGTGGTCCGGCCGCAGTGAGACTTAACCCTCCCCTCTTTCTTCCTGGTGGATCAGGATTGCTTCTGAGGCACAGGTTCCAGCATTATCTTAGGCTGTGGTCCCGGGCGCTTAGGAGGGAAGCGTTTAGGATGGTGAGAGCGCTGCCGATGCTCAAGCGGTGGTGGCTAGGCTACCGCTGGCTTGGCTGGCTGCTGAATCGTCATTGTCTTATGGCAACTCGATGTAGCAGAGCTTGAGCCTTTGGGCAGGAAGTGGTGCATTGCCTGCGAAGGCTTCTGTGCCACTGTGAATTGCTCAGTGAAGCCGAAAAAACGCAGGGCTGAAGAGACCAGTGGGGGAGATTGAGGTGTCAAGGAAGGCAGATCTGTTAAATTAAGCCACAAGTGTTGCTCCAGCACCGGCCATGGCTCTTCTGATGGCTTGGGCGTGGGTTTCGTGGTGTGCAGGGCCAGATCTGTAGCGTTGCGGAGGCATGAGGGCTGAAATCATCCTTAGGGATGGGAATTGATAAGATTTTATCAATATCAATGCCACTGACGATTCTGCTTATCGATCCGATTCTTTAAAGGGGGGGTGAAATGCTATTTCATGCATACTGAGTTTTTTACACTGGTAAAGAGTTGGATTCCCATGCTAAACATGGACAAAGTTTCAAAAACTAAGTTGTACGTTTGAAGGAGTATTTTTGTTCCAAAAATACTCCTTCCGGTTTGTCACAAGTTTCGGAAAGTTTTTTTCGAGTATGGCTCTGTCTTACGTAAGATAGGGCGGAATTTCCTTATATGGGTCCTAAGGGCACTTCTCCGGTAAGATCGCGGCCGCGCGCGCACTCTTAGACCAGAGCAAGAGAGTGAAAGCAGTTCGCCATCAAAGCGCCCTGCCCGGCTTTTGGGAAGTCAATGTCACCAAAGAAGTGTGTTTTTGGTTGCCAGGGCAAGACAACCCTGCACAGATTCCCAAAGAACCCGGCGTTAAGGAACCCGTGGATGGAGTTTGTTTTCCTGAGCATAAACGGAGTTGTGTAGCTGTTTGTTCCCTGCATTTCGACGATGATTGTTTTATAAACAAAGCCCAGATCGTCTAATGCTTAAGGATCGAGTAGTCGCAATAAAGGTTCGCGGTCGTGCGTTGGAACCGGACGGTGAGTAACTGTTGAGCAAATAATGTCTCTGTGTGTTGTTACTAGCTCGGTGCGTTAGCACAGCTAAGCTTCGCCCACACGGCCCGCCCCTAGCCGCTCGGTTTTTTCCGGAAAGACTCGGTACACCCTATCTTTCTTTGATTAATATAATAAAACAAAAGACTTTTTGGAGATATGAAGGATGCAATATTACTCTATAGGTACTCAAGATTAACAGGAGATTGAGTGAAAATGAGCATTTCACCCCCCCTTTAACGATTCTCTTATCGATTCCTGATAGCACTATGTGGAAAAAAGTATTCATATGCTTTTTCGGCTAAAAAAAAAAAGTGGTTTTAAAGCACTTGACACTTGAGTAAGCAAACTGTACTTATGTAATTTATGTAATAAATGGAACCTTATTGTAAAGAGTTACTGATTAGTTATACACCGATTCAGACGTCTTGTGAGTTCAGTGTTGGAAGGATCAGTTGTTTTAACCATTCATTAAAATGAATCGGTTCAAAGGAGTCATTAGTTCGAGAATTGGACATGTCATACGCGTTGTGTGATTATCCCAGCAGTTAGGACATGGACATCCCACAAGGTTTGTGTCAACACTACTAATATTACATCACTGGATAGGTTTTTCCGTTTATTTAAAGTGTGATTTTATGTTAGCTGAATGTGCGGAACGCTTTTCAGAGAAGATAAGGCAACGTATTTTAGCACAATTCACACCCAGCGGTAATTCAGGAAAAAAAAAAAATCTCCGAATGCTCCACATGAAACTTTGGATCTTCCGACCTTTTACCATCGTGTCGATTTATTTTGATAATTATGTGTGAGGGATAGAGAGCAAGACAGTGCTTAGTTTGGAGACGGTGAAGTCGTTTACACTTTTGCCTTGCTGAGAGAGAGAGAGAGAGAGAGAGAGAGAGAGAGAGAGAGAGAGAGAGAGAGAGAGAGAGAGAGAGAGAGAGAGCACTCTCTCTCTCTCTCTGCTCGTTCTTTCAGTTAAACATGTCCTGTCACAAGCGCAGCAATTCATCTACATTACTCACCCATTTGGCGGGACAAAAATTAGCTTTGGAGGCCGCTAAAAAAAAAACTCAATGCAGGAAAAACCCTATTACCAACGGCATAATTTGTCTCGTTTAGTAAAATAAACCAAGCTTTAGATTGTCTCTCCCTCTCCATGATTCCCTCCTTTGCTCAAATCGCTTTGACGTCATGACGCACAGATGCGTAGGACGCCGTGATATGGTGCCCGATAAAGGACAAAAGGGACAGTTGTGAGTTCACGGTCTGTATATACTATGGCTGGGACTCGGAGCAGGAGCATCGATAAGAGGACTCGTTAACGTCGAGGGCATACAATATCGATGGTTCATAAAATTCAGAAACGGTTTTCAATTTCCATCCCTAATCATCCTACACGTCTTTGATGGGTAAGCAACCTTGGCTTTTCATCGAATAGCAGTGGGCGGACAGAGGTGCGCAGCCACTGCTTCCTCGAGAGGGGGTGGCCTCTTGTAGCCTTCTTCCATGACGCCGTCAATGGTAGTGAGAGGGGTGGATATAAAAGTGTATAGGGTGGGCCGAGTAGGGGGCGCATCACGACTTGGTGAGTTTATCATGAACCTCAGGGAAGATAGACGCTGCTCAGGCGGCTACATGTGGGCTCCTCTGGGGCAGACCACTAGAGTTTGAGCTCCTCAATGGATTTTGATAGGACGCGGAAAAGTTTGGCATCGATACCAGCCTTGGTGTCGCTTTTGTCTCTAGGTGATGGGGAGGCGGGGTCATCCACTGAGCCCGACCAATCCTCCGTGTCAGAAGTCGCCAATGACAGACTGTCATTGCGAAGATCCTCTTCAGATCCTCCAAATGAGACCGATCACTTCATGCGAGGGGCACTGGTCTGCGCGAGTGAAAAGCACTGGTGAAATCTCTCTGGGCAGAGAGAGTGAAGCACACGGGGGCTGGGCCGGATTGAGCCCGCTCGTGTCCAATCGCTCAGTCCTCTGACCCCGCTGCTTTTTCTCTGAGGTTCCTGGGAGAAAGGAAACGGGAGAGCGTGAGGGGTGGAGCCGCTCTCTCAAAAGAAAGCGATCCGCGAGTGCAGAGAGGAGAGAGATATACTCTCGCAGAGATATACTCTCGCAGAGATAGTAGCTCGTCTCGGTGAGCATGGCTTCTGCATAGGATATCCCCAGACAGGCAACCCACTCACTGTGCTCATCAGTTGGTTGGTTGAAAAGGAACACTACTATCCTGTGACGTTTGCTTGTTCAGTGTGCAATGGAGTGCACAGGAGTTTGTCACATGTACATGTATGTGCACAAATACACTGTACGTACAGAATGTACACACAATTGTAGCACATGTTAAGCATGTAACGATTCACTGAACTCGCGATGCGATACGATTAACGATATTGGTTTCACGATACGATTTTCTCACGATTTTTTGTACAAAATGAGATTTAAGAAAGATAAATGAAAAAGTTTCCTTTTATTACTTCTTTCTCACTCAGGCAAAATGCTGCACATTTCTTTCTGAAACTGAAATATCTTTGTCAAATAACAAAACTAAATTGAAATATTAAAACAAATCCCAAAAAAAATAAATACAAATAAAATAAATATTTTCATATAAACAAACTGAGGCTTTGCTGGTGCTCTTTTTTTTTTTACATGTTTTTTTTAAGAAATATCAGCATGTCCACATTCTCTGGCAGAAGCTGAGATCTCTGCACATTCACAATGTCCCCTGCTGATGAAAAAACCCTTTCACTAGGGACAGAGGTGGCTGGTGTGGAGAGATATGCTTTTGCTATACTGGATAGCAGTGGGTATAGCCTAGCATTCTCTTTCCACCACTTGAGTGGACAGCTATTGAGGGAAATGGATGTTTCAGCTCTGTACTTATTCATTTCTGCATCAATCTGACTGATGTGCTGTGCAACTGGTTCATCGAAAGTCCCTCCAAGGAGATCTTCCAATGCTGTTTTCTTGGAAGGAGGTTGTTTCAGCTCTGCTCCTGCTCTGTCTGTCTGGTCAAGAGGCTGCTCTGCTGCAGGGGGGTGACCACTGGCACCTTCTTTGCCCTCATCCTGCACAGAGGAATAGCAGAAATAAAAAGACTAAGTAAAATCTAAGTACAACATTGACAGGAGTTTCACATTGTTATAAAGGCAAGATTTTAATATCATTTGTTATAATTTGTATCATAATACTCAGTTTAGACCAACACATTTGGAAACACATTTAGAAAAATATGCCATAATAATAAACAAATAATAAAAAAAAAAAAAAAAAATTTAGAGAAAGGGTAAAATAAATACAATTTAGAGAAAGAGTAAAATAAATACAATAGGCTACCTGGTTCTGCAACATCAGTACAGCTTTCTCCTTCAGTCTGTGGAAGACATCATCGCGTTGGTCGTTCTCTAGATGAGGCAGAGCCCGGAATCTGGGGTCTAATGCGGTGCACTCCAGCAGGTGGTTATACTCTGAAGTGTATCTGTTGTAAAGGTTGTTCAGTATAGCTCTCTTTATGTTGCTCACAGTGGGGGAATCTTCTTCGTTGGATGCCATGTTATGCTCGATCATATGCTTTAAGGGCACAATGAGAGACACAGTGGGGTTTTTTTCATCACACAGCACAGTGGTGGCCGTTTTGAGTGGCTTTAGAAGCTTCACCATGTCCTCCGCATCACGGATGTCTGACGCATCCAAATTATCGATGTCACGAACATTTCGTCGAACGTCGTTGCTCAGGAGAGTTGCTGTTACAGCCGCTTGCTGTTCGAGATAGCGTTCGATCATATCCAGACTGCTGTTCCAGCGCGTAGCGACATCGATGATTAACTTATGCGGTGGAAGCTCCAGTAGTATCTGTTTGGCTGCGAGCGCAGCTGTGGCTGTGGAGCTTCGGTGAAAGAAGGCAGCAATACGCCTCACTCTGCCCAACAAACGGCTCACACGGGGCACACTCAAACCCGCTTGGCTGGCTAAGTTCAAAGTGTGGGCAAAACACCTGATATGGGGGGCCAGCCCAGCCTCTCTGACAGCAACATCCATATTCCTCGCGTTGTCCGTGACCACAGCAATTCCATGGTTGGCCTTTTGAAGCCCCCATTCACTCACAGCTGATTTTAAAACTTCAGCAATATTAGCTCCGGGTGTGTGTTTCGAACAATGGGCGAGTTTGGAGAACAAAATTAACCATTTCCCACTCACTGGTTATCACATGGGCTGTGACCGTAAGATAACTCTGGGTAGCCCTGGAGGTCCAGCCGTCGGTTGTAATTGATACACTATATGCTTTTCTGAGGGTCTCAACTACCTTAGATTTTGTTTCCCTGTAAAGCGCTGGCATGACAGTCTGGCTAAAGTGTGAGCGTGATGGGATGGTGTATTTGGGCTCCAATTTGTTGACGAGTAGCCTAAATCCTTCATTTTCTACGACAGAAAACGGCCTCATATCTTTTGCCATGAAAACGCCGATACACCTTGTGATCTCCTTTGCTCTCGCACTCGTCGCCGCGAGTGGGGCTGCAAATCCGCCGGTCAGTGTGGTTTGGCCCACTAACAGGTTTTTACGTGCAGACGGCGGTGACTGGAGCTTCTCACTGTGGTGACGGTTTGTATGCTGCATCATGTTTGTTGTGCTATTGGTGTATATTAACATCTTCTTGCAGTATCTGCACACAGTTTTTGTTTTGTCCGTTACCACCTCACCGTTTTCATTTTTAGTCTTTGGAAAACCAAAATGCCGCCACACTTCCGATTTGAATGAGGTTGGGGCATCCTCAACATCAACGTCATCTACACTTGCCGCCGCCATTTTTCCTACTGTTTAAAGCTATCTTGTTCGCTGCTATCGCGCGTGTAAAGCGGTCAAAATATAGGCTACTGCTTCAGCGCCCCCTGCTGTTTAAAAAATGTATCGCGATTCTTTTAACATTCAACCGACACGAATCGTCACATATTTTCATCGATTTTCAACCGGCTCGGAGTGCATCGTTACATCCCTAAGCACAATTGATGAATTTTACAGTTATTGATCTAAACTGAATCAGCTCTGAACTGACTCAAGCTGACTCAAAATTACACTATTGGCTTGTTAGAACTACTTTATATCAGAATTTGGATTTGTTAATAATGTGAAGCTGCTTTGAAATTATCTTTGTTGTATAAAGCACTATAGAAATAGAGGTGACTTGACTTCATTATATATTTACAATAAATGCAAGGGGGTACAAATAAATAACATCTTTCTCAAAACAAGAGTTTTGATTTCTAAGTGAACAAATTATGTATTAATGTTTTCACATATGATCATGGGGTGTAGTAGGTATTCAGGAAATGATTGTGCCATTTAAATGCCAGTGTTTCATATGGGAAACACAAGAGCTGTTAGTTTTGAGTAATGCGTCTAGTAGAGAACTGTTTTGCAAAAAGTTTGTTTTACAATTACAAACTGAGTGTAAAGCAGATAATGTGTTTGTAGTTTTGCAGAATTGGTCTGAAGATTAGGTACATGAGTGAATGGTTTCAATGAGTGGGCCTCAAGTACCACTTTTAGTGTGTAAGCAATACAGTACAAGCAAAATAGCGTGAAAGCAAAAACTGTATTAATAATTTAATTAAAAAAAATCAAATACTATAAGCATATCTTTTATAAAAATAAAAAAAAGATATACCTGTTCGGCTGTGTTTTTCCACTCTGAAACTTTAGTGGCTCACCCATAGACCAGTTACTCTTCATAGACATACAGCTGGACTCTGGGTTTGAGCTCTTCTGCTGGACTGAACTGAAACAGAGAACAGATTCAGTTTAATCCTTAATCCAATATGATCAGAGCCATTAAGTCCCTTGAATGGAGTTTACACTATGTAAATACATGTTAATTTTAGATAAAAACAAAATAAAATAAAGTATTCAGAAGTACAAACTTATATAGCTACAGTATGTTGTGCAGTTTTACTGGAAATGTCTCTGACTCCATTACAAAATGGTGGAAAGAAATCTCCATTACCATCAATCTCCATGACATTTCCGATAAATGTTTGATAAATGTTGATTTTGTGAGATCTCGTCAGACATGGTTGTCATTTTGAATACCTCAACAGAATTGAGGTAATTTGATTTATTTATTCTTATTGTATTACTGACTGTTTTCTTGTCTTTAAAAAAAATTAAACTTTGTGCTGCATGTAAGCTATTGAAACAAAGTTACCCCATTGTAAAGACACAAATACACAGAGTGAGCAAATGTTTAAAATCTGTTGTAATGGTTAATTGAACAATGCTTATTATGTAAAAGCTTACATTAAAATATTTTCATCGTATAAAGCAGACGTGTCTCTTCAGAAGACTTGAATTAAACCGTTCCATTCAAATGGATTACTGTTACAATGAGTTGTGTGCTTTTTGAAAATAATGATTGCCTTGACAAATTTGATGGACAAAAATTGAGATATTAAAATATCGATATGGCAGTACACAGTATGTGGTGGTTTTTCCCATGGTATTGAAAATGATACTGAATATTGATATTTTTCATGGTATTGTATTGAAGTTATTAATTCCAATATCATGACCACAAATTAATGTATTCATCCATAATGTAAAAGTGTGGTTTGTTGAAAGTAGCTATTTTATGGATTTAAACTATGATTTGATTGAATATATATTGGTAATTATAAATACTTTAACCTAAGCCAGTTAAAGTATTTATTGTAACAAAGTGCTAGTACTTATTAGAAGAAGCAGTCGAACAACAGGAGAGATCATCAGTCTGTGAGTGTTTACTTTTCCCAGTTGATTTTAGCGCGGCTCTGTGTTGCTAGGAAGTTTGTTTTGTTTACTGTTTTTACTCTGGTAAAAGCGCCCGTGTGACGTTGCTTGTGCGTCGTGACTTGTTAGTTTCGCTTGACTAAACAGGAGGGCGGGACCTAAGCCAGTTAAAGTATTTATTGTAACAAAGTGCCAGTACTTATTAGAAGAAGCAGTCGAACAACAGGAGAGATCATCAGTCTGTGAGTGTTTACTTTTCCCAGTTGATTTTAGCGCGGCTCTGTGTTGCTAGGAAGTTTGTTTTGTTTACTGTGTTTTTTCTCTTGTTAAAGCGCCCGTGTGACGTTGTTTGTGCGTCGTGACTTGTTAGTTTCGCTTGACTAAACAGGAGGGTGGGACCTGCTGTATTCAATAAAGAGGTATAGGCTATGTCAGAGCCCGTCTACGGAGAGCCTTGGCACTTCCTATTAGCCCCATTGTATCGATCTTGGTTGCAGTTCCATTAGAATTCCACTGGAGGTGATCGCGGGCGAGTGCAGACTGAATGGGTGTCTATGGGGCTAGACGGCTAAATTTGTCTCTTTCACCCGATTGCCGTTGAAAAATCTCAGATTTTATTGTAGGTTTTGCAAGTTCAACATGGGTTATAGGTCGAAAGTTGAGTGAACGAGTACTTATTTATTTTCGATTTCTTACAGGTTGAGTTGTTGTTGCCCATAACACGCTAGCATTCTGCTAATGACGTCAGCATTCTGACGTCATTGACATTTTAAAAGACTTTTTAAACCAAATAAGTGACTCTAAAAAATCTAACACCCAGCAATGTGTAATTTCTTTGCATCTCCTTTCGAATACAACATTGAAATTACTAGACAAAAAATTACACTCACCTAAAGGATTATTAGGAACACCTGTTCAATTTCTCATTAATGCAATTATCTAATCAACCAATCACATGGAAGTTGCTTCAATGCATTTAGGGGTGTGGTCCTGGTCAAGACAATCTCCTGAATTCCAAACTGAATGTCAGAATGGGAAAGAAAGGTGATTTAAGCAATTTTGAGCATGGCATGGTTGTTGGTGCCAGACGGGCCGGTCTGAGTATTTCACAATCTGCTCAGTTACTGGGATTTTCACGCACAACCATTTCTAAAAATGAAAAACATCCAGTATGCGGCAGTCCTGTGGGCGAAAATGCCTTGTTGATGCTAGAGGTCAGAGGAGAATGGGCCGACTGATTCAAGCTGATAGAAGAGCAACTTTGACTGAAATAACCACTCGTTACAACCGAGGTATGCAGCAAAGCATTTGTGAAGCCACAACACGCACAACCTTGAGGCGGATGGGCTACAACAGCAGAAGACCCCACCGGGTACCACTCATCTCCACTACAAATAGGAAAAAGAGGCTACAATTTGCACGAGCTCACCAAAATTGGACAGTTGAAGACTGGAAAAATGTTGCCTGGTCTCATGAGTCTCGATTTCTGTTGAGACATTCAGATGGTAGAGTCAGAATTTGGCGTAAACAGAATGAGAACATGGATCCATCATGCCTTGTTACCACTGTGCAGGCTGGTGGTGGTGGTGTAATGGTGTGAGGGATGTTTTCTTGGCACACTTTAGGCCCCTTAGTGCCAATTGGGCATCGTTTAAATGCCACGGCCTACCTGAGCATTGTTTCTGACCATGTCCATCCCTTTATGACCACCATGTACCCATCCTCTGATGGCTACTTCCAGCAGGATAATGCACCATGTCACAAAGCTCGAATCATTTCAAATTGGTTTCTTGAACATGACAATGAGTTCACTGTACTAAAATGGCCCCCACAGTCACCAGATCTCAACCCAATAGAGCATCTTTGGGATGTGGTGGAACGGGAGCTTCGTGCCCTGGATGTGCATCCCACAAATCTCCATCAACTGCAAGATGCTATCCTATCAATATGGGCCAACATTTCTAAAGAATGCTTTCAGCACCTTGTTGAATCAATGCCACGTAGAATTAACCCTTTAGGCGCCAAGTTTTTTTTTGAAAAAATGCTGGATTTTGACATCAAAATTTCAAAAGCTTGTGGCTTGAAAGGGCTTAAATATAGAGATCTACTGTAAATTAGAAAAATATTGGGGATGACTGAAAGTTTATGTGGGGTGTAAATATACTAATCTAATTAGCATATTATGACGTCATCAGGGGGCGGCCCTCTTGAATTTCATAATATTCAGGAAATAGTAGATATTGAACTGATGTTTGAACTTATTTGCATGTTTTATTTATCCTCATTCCAAATGATGAGAAAAGAGGAAACCAACAATAACAGGAGAAAGTACTAAATTATTACTATACTATATAGTAAAACGCATGTGAACAGTAGTCTACTTTTTGATCAGTTCATCAGTAATATTCAGGAAATAGTAGATATTGAATTGATGTTGGAATTTATTTACATAAGAGGAAACCAACAATAAAATAGGAGAACGTACTAAATTATTACTATATTACAATACTTTAGTAGTAAAACACATGTGAACCATAGCCTACTTTTGGATCAGTTCATCAGTAATATTCAGGAAAAAAAATATATGGAGTGTTTTTTCTTTTTTTTTTTTTTTTTTTTATCCTCATTCCAAATGATCAGGAAAAGAGTACACTAAGCTTACGTCCACCCCCGCCACCCCCATCCCCGTTGGGCAAATGGTCAAAATGATCTGCTTGTGCTTCGTGAACATTCGCACCTTGCACGGCGGCACCATTGTGCGGCAAAGATGTACCGGGAGATGCGCGCGCGGCACGTTGCGCGGCAAAGATGTACCGGGAAATGCGCGCGCGGCACGTTGCGCGGCAAAGATGTACCGGGAGATGCGCGCGCGGCACCATTGCGCGGCAAAGATGCACTGGGAGAAGCGCGGGCGGCACCATTGCGCGGCAAAGATGTACCAGGAGAAGCGCGATCATTAGACGGCCGATCGTCATTTCCGAAAGGCAAATATTCCTCTTCAGAGTCAGAATCGGCGAATAATATTTGAACACATCCTCACGGACCACGGTACAAGTTTTTATTAGCCATTTTCTCTCACAAATCTCACAATTTACTCAGACGCTCTGAACTGAACTGCTTCCGCATCAATGACACGATCGCTCACTTGCTCTGCTGTTTCCTCCAACACTTTGAATAGGAACATGACGTAATTTTGGTCTTGAATCGAAGTATTACATGTCTGCCATCTAGTGGTAGGGAATACAAATGAGATATTACACCATATTAGGATCTACAGCCTGTTTTATTAAGTATGACGTCTTGTCGCAATTTTGCGACTTTGGCGCTTAGAGGGTTAAGGCAGTTCTGAAGGCTAAAGGGGGTCAAACACAGTATTAGTATGGTGTTCCTAATAATCCTTTAGGTGAGTGTATATCCTGAGAAAAGTGGATTTTGAGGGTTTTTCGCCATAGACCTCCATTCATTCTGCACTCGCCTGCGAGTGCCCCCGCATGGACAGAGACGTGTTACTGCAGCCAGTCCAGAAACCGGAAGTAAGCAGAGAGTGCCAATTCTCTTCCTATTAGACATTCTCTGGCTATGTGCACAAGCGTCGCGACGAACTTCCGCTATTGTCAGTTGTCGGCATATCAGTTTCCGGTCTACGGCCGCTTCATCGGCATCCGCTGTAAACAAACAAGATGAGAGCTGCTGTTGTACGAAATAAAGAGATACTATGTGCGTGACACCAGGCACGGCGCCAGGATTCCAGTTTTGGATGGGCCAGACCAATTGTGGGTGGGCCTTAAATTAAAAACGTTATCCAATCACTGTTTAACCTAATAAAAATCATTGACTAATATACTGTTATATTATCTGTGAGTATACATAATATATATTTTAATAGCTTGATGCTCTTTGAATATTTTGTTGCATTGTAAAAAGTTTCGGTACATAAGACGGAACTATTCGCGATCGCTCTCCATGGTTCTGACCAAAGAAGAGTGCTTTGGAATCTCCATTAGGCTACGCATCATACCTGGCTTTGTCTCTTAGTGCGCTACGAAGACTCTTGAGGTATAATTAACTAAAGTTATGCTACCACTAAAGGTATACCATTGCTAGGCGTCTTCAGGGCTATCATCCACTCACGAGGCAGAGGCGCTGGCGCCCTCCGAGCAACGGCGCTGGTCACCGAGAAAGATATGACATGGAGTGGGTAAGACATGATTTTATGGAAGCTTGTTTCCGCCACAAAATAATAATAATTAAAAAAAAAAGAGAATTGCGACTTTTTATCTCACAATTGCGACTTTATTTCACGCAATTCTGACTTTATATCTCGCAATTATTTCTCAGAATTGCGTCTTATAAAGTCAGAATTCTGACTTTTTTTCTCGCAATTGCAACTTTATATCACGCAATTCTGACTTTATAATACGCAATTGGGAGATATAAAGTCAGAATTGCATGATATAAAGTCGCAATTGCGTGTTATAAAGTCAGAATTGTGAGATATAAACTATTCTGAGGTAAAAAAAAAAAAAAGTCCGTCTTTTTCCCCCCTTAGAATCGGACTTTATTTCTCACAATTGTGAGTTTATATCTCACAATTCTGAGAAAAGATGTAAGAATTGCGTGATATAAAGTCGCAATTGCAAGAAAAAAGTCAGAATTCTGACTTTATATCTCGCAATTCTGAGAAATAAAGTCAGAAATGCGTGATATAAACTCGCAATTGTGAGATATAAAGTCGCAATTATCTTTTAAAATGTTTTATTCAGTGGCGGAAACCAGCTTCCATATGATTTTGACCACTTCATTGAGTTTTTTTTTTTTTTTTTTTTTTTGTAGAAAGACTCTTTTTAAAAGGTTTTCGTTTTTTATAAATTGTATCTTATTTTTGATCAATGTTTTATCAACCAATTACATGTATTTAATAAATATAGATAGCAGACAATGTAATAAGGCACCGACACGATCACTTGCATTGCACATGAACTGGAGGGCGCCGAAACTCAGCTTGTGCCTCACAGATTTTAGAAATATAGGCTATCTATTATAGAAAGCTTGAAATGTCTACTTTTAAACGAAAACATTCAAAACCAAAAGAAATAGGCTACTCTCTGATTATGTAATCCATATCTCCATCCATCTCCATCCATCTCCAATCCATCTCTGGCATTCATGCCGAGTCCGCATCGTCAACTTCATCTTTGCAGCGACACAGAAAACACCAGTTTATTAATAAACAATTAAATGTCTCCTTGCTATTTTAGACACATTCATAATCATTACTTTTACCGGTTCTTTGTGGCAAGCTTTATGTGTGCGGTCGTGCGCTTGAGTGCGGCTATATTACGTAAACGCTCATATCCTGTTTAAGTAATTAAAATAATATACGATTTGTCCACGAATGGCTTTATATGAAAAACTACTAGTCGACTAGAAAAAAAAAATTAGTCGGAGGCAGCCCATATTCCGCATATTTTCGAGCCAGGCAGCAGGCAATTCTGGGTTGAGCGAGCGGTGCGGAATATTCAGAAATGCGCTCTGATCGGAACAAACCCGAACCACTGTCTGCTAAACTTGCGCAGAAACATCAAAATAGATAACAGCTTTTTAAAATTGTTTTTAAAACTAAACATTTAGACTATTTTAGCACAAATGATGAGCTTATTGCCATTTTTTTATATAATTCTTGACAAACTTAGAATATATTAAAAGTTTTTTTCTTTTTGAAGAAAAGTTTTGGGTGGGCCTGTTAAAAAGTGGGTGGGCCTAGGCCCGTCAGGCCCACCCATAACGTCGTGCCTGCGTGACACATCTAAGTTTGTAAGAACTGTAGGTGGATCTTACGGCCGTTTCCCACATACTCCGTGTGCAGTGTGTGTGTGTGTGTGTGTGCGGTGCAGGAGCAGCACGCGCTATAGTGCTTCATATATGATGCGTTTGCAGTGAAAAACTGATTCACGGCTGTTTTTTTTTTTATTTAAAGTTAAATATAACAAGTCTAGAACATGACAATGAGGTATATTTCAAATGAACAAAAATGTCCTGAAGTAGTGCACTTGTTCAAAAGCATTAATGCTGGTTAATACATTAACGTTATTTGATGAACAGATTTTAAAGCAAACGTGTGTGCATCACACGCGAAAACAATGCTATTAGTGCTTTTAACAATACAGATTGTGTCAAAGCACTTAACAGTATCAAATTGGAGGATAGAGTGTCAGTAATGTATAATAATAAGATTAAACATTAAATTTTCAGTTAAAGGCATTTCATTATTGAATTCAAAGATGTCATTCAATAGCTCAGTTTAGTTTAATTAGTATCTGTGTAATCAAATTGATGATAAGATATGAAGGCAAATTGCAGAATTAAATACTAATTTTTGAATAAAGTTAAATAAGCACAAGTTACTTTACATTTGACCACAGTTCAAATATTTAACGTTACTTATCTGAGATTTATCAGTCAGATTATATTAACTTTAAGAGTTACGGTGAAAAAACGAGACAACACACACTCAACAATATCAACAACAATACTAGGCCATCTTGGTTAATGTTTCAGAAATGTTAAAATGAGAAGAGTTACTGTCACAGTGAGGATCTGTGACTAGAGACTCTTATTTTGGAGAAGACTCTTAGTATGACACTGGACTGAGAAAATGCAAACATACAGACACTTTCACACTAATATCTTAACACACTATCTGTTTTGCGCATAGTTTTACACCAGTTAACGCAGATATATGTGTGTCATTGATTGTGTATTGTTTCATGTTGTACCTGTCTTCACCATGCCCTTTTTTTCATTTACTGAGTTAATAATTTCTCGTTGTTGATTTATATATTGTAAAGAACTCAAACAAGACCGGTAACCATGTTATATGTTTATTGATTTCAATTAACCTCTTACATAATAATAAATTGTCATACTTACGTACAGGAACATTTTACTTTACCAAACAGACGAAACCCGGTCACAGGAACTGCCACCATTTTGAATGTCTCTTTCCCGCCAATAGGCACAGTTAATTGTTGTCATGTGTGAGGGGGAGATTGGAGTTCTGTTTGATTCTTTGATAAACGTTGTTCAACATTAATAATTAATTGAGTTGTTTTGTTTTCAATGTTTATATATTTTTATATTATTCAAACTGTTTATCTCTTTGTTACTGTTAAATCTATTTTGATTTGTCTTCTTTAAATGTCTTTTATTATCTTTAATTACCAAATGGTTTGGTCCAAGTAGGAGGGGCTTAGCCTTTTTAAGAAGGCGCCTCAGTGTGGTTAGGAAGCACGTAGAGTGAGTGTTTGGGAGTTATTGCTCTGTTTTTGGGCCGATTTACTGGTATAGCCAAATTTTGTGTGCAGATAACTTTAAACAGTTTATTTTATTTATTTTTGTTTGATTCGGGTTTTTTTTTCCTCTCTTCTTTGGATTTTCACTGTAAATACCAGTTGCACTATTGGATTAAACACTGAACTTTTGACCTCATCATCACGTCACTTCATTTTTTCGCCTCCATCTGCCGGTACATTCAGAGCAGTGGTGCTGCTGCTGTTGGGGCCTCTTTGTGGCACTTCTGTCTCTGTTACAGTCTTTTCCCCCTCCCTCTCCAGACACCGCCTATGGTGTCCTCGAGAGAAAGTCTGCAGTGTAATTTTGTGACCCTGATCTGTACAGCACCTCAAAGTCAAACGGCTGCATGGCCAGAAACCACCTAGTAATGCGAGCATTTGTGTCTCTCATGCGGCCTAACCAGGCCAATGCTCGGTGGTCCGTTTCCAACCGGAATTTTCGTCCAAGCAAATAGTACCTTAAAGAGTCCAGGGCCCACTTAACAGCAAGGCTCTCCTTTTCCACAGTGGAATAGTTTACCTCTCTGGGCAGGAGTTTCCTACTAATGTACACAACTGGCTTGAGTTGACCTTCTTCCTCTTGAAGGAGTACAGCACCAATGCCATGTTGTGAGGCATCAGTCTGCACTGTGAATAGTTTCCCAAAATCAGGACTCTGCAGAACTGGTTCCTGACATAATGCATCCTTTAAGTCTTTAAAGGCCTTTTCACAGTCCTCAGTCCATATTACATTGTTGGGCTGGCTCTTTTTTGTCAAATTTGTTAGGGTTATTGCCCTGGCTGAGAAATTTGGAATGAATTTCCTATACCAGCCAACAAGTCCAAGAAACGCTCTAACCTGCTTCTTTGTCACAGGCCTTCCTGCTCCTTTAACGGCCTCCACCTTCCCCACCTGAGGTCGGATCACACCGTGACCCAGTACGAATCCAAGATATTGGGTTTCTGTTTTGGCGAGGGCACATTTATCAGGGCGGATGGTTAGTCCTGCAGCTTTGATGCGATTCAACACTTCCCTAAGTTGCTCCAGATGCTCTTCCCAGCTTTGGCTGAAGATTATGATGTCGTCAAGGTAAGCTGCAGCATAGTCCTCTGTACCATGGAGGATTTTATCCATCATCCTTTGAAATGTTGCCGCGGCCCCGTGGAGCCCGAAAGGAAGGACTCGGAACTGAAAGTGGCCAAAGGGAGTTCTGAAGGCAGTAAGCTCCTTACATGCTGGCTTCAGCGGTACCTGCCAGTATCCCTTGCAGAGATCCAGCGTACTCAGGTACTTCGCCCTTCCCAGCCTCTCCACCAGCTCATCCACCCGTGGCATTGGATAAGGATCAAATTTACTAACGCTGTTCAGCTTCCTGAAGTCTAAGCAGAACCGCAGGGTACCATCTTTCTTCGGCACCAGCACTATGGGACTGCTCCATTCACTTGACGATGGCTCAATAACACCCAGTTGTTTCATGGTCTGTAATTCCTCTTTCATAACAGATAGTAATTTCTCTGGGACACGATACGCCGACTGACGGACAGGTTTAGGGTCCGTGAGGATGATAGAATGTTCGACCAAGCCTGTTCTGCCAGGGGTATCCATGAACAGATGTTCAGGTATACATTCCCATAGTTGATGTCTTTGCTCTTCACTCAGGTGCTGCAAATTCAATTTGCTGTCACTGCGACAGGTCGGTAAATACTGTTCTTCTACTTCCTCTTCACCCTCTATGGCTCTCACCAGCATAGTAATGTCATTGCTCTCCTCTGCTTGGCCTGGAGTTCGATGCGTATGCCATTTTTTTCAGCATGTTCACATGAAATGTTTGTAGAGGCTGATTTCTTGAGGGGATTTCGATCTGATAGGTCACCGGACCTACCTTCTTCTTTATCTGGTATGGGCCTTGCCACTTCGCTAACAGCTTATTGTCGGAGGTTGGAAGCAACAACAGGACTTCATCCCCTGGTTCGAAGCTTCGAGATCTAGCCGTCTTGTCGTACCAGTGTTTCTGCTGTACTTGGGAGTTTAACAGGTTTTCTCGTGCCAAGGCAGCATTCTGTTGAAGTTTGTCCCTCATTTTCATCACGTAAGTTAGGATGTTCGTTCTCTTTGGGTTGTCTGTTGCCTCCCAGCTCTCTTTCAGGACATCTAGAGGACCTCTTACTTGGTGGGCGTATAACAATTCAAACGGCGAGAATCCTGTAGAAGCCTGGGGCACTTCACGGTAGGCGAAAAGGAGGTACGGCAGCCATTTATCACAGTCTTTGCCAGAGTCTGAAACAAACTTCTTTAACATACTCTTTAGAGTCTGATTGAACCTTTCAACAAGACCATCAGTCTGAGGGTGATATGGGGTTGTTCGTACTCTCTTAACGCCCAATAGCTGATAAACTTGATGTAGTGTGCGACTCATAAAGTTAGTGCCCTGGTCGGTCAGAACCTCTTTTGGTATGCCTACTTGCGAAAAGAATTTCAACAAGGCTGAAGCTATCTGCTTAGCAGTAACATCTCTCAAGGGATATGCTTCAGGATATCTTGTGGCATAATCTGAGATTACTAGGATAAACCGGTTTCCTGTCTGGCTTCTCTCAACTGGTCCAACAACATCCACTCCTATCCTCTCAAAAGGTACATCAATCACAGGCAAAGGGATTAGTGGTGCATTTGCAGGAGTTCGACCAGCAGTGAGTTGGCAATCAGGGCATGTCTGGCAGTATTCTTTAATGTCTGTGTACATTCTGGGCCAATAAAATCTTTTAGAGATCCTCCAGCATGTCTTTGCGAATCCTAAATGACCTGACCATGGAATGGAATGCCCTAATTGTAACACCTCACTTCTCTGTGCTTTAGGTACAACAAGCGAAGATCTCCCTCCTTAGTCTGCTTATACAGGAGTCCATGTTTCAACACAAAAGGATCATCAAGTAAAACATCCGTATCATCCTTCTGCTTAACCTGATCAAAACATGTGTCTAGTGTCGGATCTTCCTTCTGCAGCTGGGCTAGACCATTCGGAATCACAATGTCTGCCTCACATAATTCAGGTTCAGAAACATCATTGTTAGCCTGTTCTGAGGTGTCAATCAAGCCTGCTACCCAATCTCTACGCTTTTGCAACCTGTTGTCTTCTGTTGGTCCTGACTCAGTCTCAATATCAGCAGAACAAAAAGGCAAGGTTTGTAAGGGATCGTCTAGGTCTGGGTTGTGTGTTGTCTGCACTGCCTGCTTTGACTGAGCCCTTGTCACTACCCCACACCATTCTGTGTCCTGCAGTAATTCAGCCAACACTGGCATATCTGTGCCAAGGAGGATGGGATAGGGCAGTGTCTCAGCAATTCCAACCTTCATCAGATAAGACTGATTCAAGACTTCAATATACACTTCTGCAGTAGGCAATGGAGTGTTGTCACCATGTACACAACAAACAGTAACTGTTTCTGTGTCATTCCAGTTTTGTCTGGGCACATATCTGCTCTGCACTAGCGTATAAGTACAACCAGTATCTACCAAGGCTAAAACTGGTCTACCATTTAACAAGACAGATCTAATTGGCTGTGAGTTGCATTTCATGGGGGATGACTGAACTGAATGAGGAACATAACAAAGGCTTGCCGTTTTCGGTTTCTTCAGGGGGCAAAGAGGTCTAGTATGGCCTGGCTGTCCACAATGATAACAGACAACATCCTCCTTAACTACACTTTGTGAAGTTACCTGCGGAGTAGTGGCTTTACTTTGTGTGAGTCTTAGGATTCTATCTTGAGAGTTTGAACAGCTCCCCAACCCCTCAGACTTACCCCTGGCTGAAGGGAGGATTCCTGCATAGCGGAAGTTTCCTGCTCCTTTACGGGCTGTGATATATGCCTCTGCTAGTCTTGCAGCCTCAGCAGCAGTCGTTGGATCACGCTCCTTGACCCAAGTCCTCACGTCTGGGTACAAGACCCGTAAGAACTGTTCCAGAACAAGGGCCTCCATAATATCCTCTTTATTGCTGCTGGAATAGTGCACCCACTTGCAAAAAAGGTCCTTCAGTCTGATGTAAAGCTCCTGCGGCGACTCGTCGACCGGGGTATTTAGGTTACGGAACCTCAATCTATAAGTTTCAGCATTGATTTCATACTTTTTCAGTATTGCTGTCTTAACAACATCATAGTCTTGTGTATGTGAAGGGTCCATTGCAACAAACGCAGATCTGGCCTTACCAGTTAGCAACGGTATAAGGTGAATGGCCCAGTCTTCTTTAGGCCACTGGTACACCTCTGCCAGTCTCTCAAATGTCAGTAAATAGTGCTCAACATCATCTGAGTCCTCCAGTCTCGCAAGCCGTGGCTCCCGGTCTATCACCCTTGGTGCTGGTTTGTCGGAAACTGCTCCATGACTGATACGTTCCATGTCAAGTTGCATCTGTGTGACATGGTGACTGGGCACTTTAAAATTTTGTTCTCGCCGGACTGTCTCTCTTTCTTGTCGATCGTCTCGATCCTTTTGATATTCCATAAAGGACTTGAACATCTGCGCCAGAGCAGTAACAACAGTATCAGCTCCAGCCCCAGAAACCATTGTAGACTTCACTCCTTCATCTGGATCCTCCTCCACTTCACTCTGGTCCACATCCGGCCTTGTGCTCTCATCAGGCTGATTCCTTGTCTTTGGTGGCATTGCATAAAAACAAGAATGTCCACGTCACCTCAGCGGTACAAAAAACTTCTGACACCAACTGTAACAGAGACAGAAGTGCCACAAAGAGGCCCCAACAGCAGCAGCACCACTGCTCTGAATGTACCGGCAGATGGAGGCGAAAAAATGAAGTGACGTGATGATGAGGTCAAAAGTTCAGTGTTTAATCCAATAGTGCAACTGGTATTTACAGTGAAAATCCAAAGAAGAGAGGAAAAAAAAAACGAATAAAAAAAAATAAAAAAAAATAAACTGTTTAAAGTTATCTGCACACAAAATTTGGATATACCAGTAAATCGGCCCAAAAACAGAGCAATAACTCCCAAACACTCACTCTACGAGCTTCCTAACCACACTGAGGCGCCTTCTTAAAAAGGCTAAGCCCCTCCTACTTGGACCAAACCATTTGGTAATTAAAGATAATAAAAGACATTTAAAGAAGACAAATCAAAATAGATTTAACAGTAACAAAGAGATAAACAGTTTGAATAATATAAAAATATATAAACATTGAAAACAAAACAACTCAATTAATTATTAATGTTGAACAACGTTTATCAAAGAATCAAACAGAACTCCAATCTCCCCCTCACACATGACAACAATTAACTGTGCCTATTGGCGGGAAAGAGACATTCAAAATGGTGGCAGTTCCTGTGACCGGGTTTCGTCTGTTTGGTAAAGTAAAATGTTCCTGTACGCAAGTATGACAATTTATTATTATGTAAGAGGTTAATTGAAATCAATAAACATATAACATGGTTACCGGTCTTGTTTGAGTTCTTTACAATATATAAATCAACAACGAGAAATTATTAACTCAGTAAATGAAAAAAAGGGCATGGTGAAGACAGGTACAACATGAAACAATACACAATCAATGACACACATATATCTGCGTTAACTGGTGTAAAACTATGCGCAAAACAGATAGTGTGTTAAGATATTAGTGTGAAAGTGTCTGTATGTATGCATTTTCTCAGTCCAGTGTCATACTAAGAGTCTTCTCCAAAATAAGAGTCTCTAGTCACAGATCCTCACTGTGACAGTTACCAACCTCTCGAAATTATTTATATAGATTATTTATATTATATATGTGACCCTGGATCACAAAACCAGTCTTATGTTGCACGGGTATATTTGTGGCAATAGGCAACAAAACATTGTATGGGTCAAAATTATAGATTTTTCTTTTATGCCAAAAATCATTAGGATATTAAGTAAAGATCATGTTCCATGAAGATATTTAGTAAATTTCCCACCTTAAATATATAAAACATTTATTTTTGTGAATGGATGCAGCACTATCGCCAATAGAAATGGACAACTTTAAGGCGATTTTCTCAATGTTTCGATTTTTCTGTACCCTCAGATTCCAGATTTTCAAATAGTTGTATCTCGGCCAAATATTGTCCTATCCTAACAAACCATACATCGATGGAAAGGTTATGTATTCAGCTTTCAGATTATGTATAAATCTCAATTTAAAAAAAAAATTACACATAAGACTGGTTTTGTGGGATCACATATAACACGTTTTTCAGGTTCGAAAATGCGAGGTGCACAGCACTGCCCCAGCGTTTGTTATGTTGTCAGTCAAGTAAACTTCAAATCAGCCTTTTATTAACTTTATTTACTTTGTTAACATTGTGGTAGTTACGGTTCGTGAAGTCGAAGTCTGATAACCCGCGAGAGCACCACAAGTTTATCCTCCATCGCACTCTCCGGGCGTTCAAGCAACTAGCTTTCATCACGGAAGGCCCGCGAGGCGCAAAAAACAGCACGCAGAACGCTCGCTGGAATCCAATTGAACATAGGCGCCTCTCACTGCAAAAAACGCGTAAAGTGTGATCGGCCCCATTCACTTCACTTTTGCTATTTAACCACAGCGAATGAGACGAGTGCACGTGTGGTGTTTGCCAACGCGCCTTTGGAGAGAAGTGAAAGTGACAGCTCGGCTAGTATCGATACTTCAGGAAATTAGTATTGTACAGTTCTGATATTTCAGTATCGATATTTATCGAAATATCGATATTTTTGACAACACTATTTTGTAGTTATATATCGTCCCCCAGGGCAGCACGGCAGTTTCTTGGAAGAGCTTGATGTGCTACTCTCATCCTTCCCTGAGGATGGTACTCCTCTCATAGTTCTTGGAGACTTCAACATCCACCTAGAAAAACCTCAGGCTGCTGATTTCCACACTCTGCTTGCCTCATTCGACCTCAAGCGAGTATCTACTGCGGCTACTCACAAATCAGGTAATAAATGGGACCTTATCTACACACGCTACTGCTCCATTGACCATACACTGGTCACTCCACTGCACACCTCAGATCACTTCCTCCTCACTCTCAACCTCAACCTGCCACAGAACACAACACACACTCCTCCACAGGTCACCTTTCGGCGAAACCTACGCTCACTCTCACCCTCTCGTCTATCCTCTCTGGTCTCATCCACACTACCTCCACCTGATCAGCTTTCAACACTAGATACTAACAGTGCAACTGATAATCTTTTCTCCACTTTAACATCCTGCTTGGACAACTTCTGCCCACTTTCCTCCAGGCCAGCCCGCGCCACACCCTCTGCCCCCTGGTTATCTGATGTTCTCCGTGAACATCGTTCGAAACTCAGGGGTGCAGAGAGGAAGTGGCGCAAATCGAAAGATCGTACTGACCTTGGTCTTTATCAGTCCCTCCTCTCTTACTTCTCTGATAATATCTCTACTGCTAAAATGACTTACTATCACAACAAAATTAACAATTCTTCAGACTCTCGCATGCTTTTCAAAACCTTCTCCTCTCTTCTCAACCCTCCTCCTCCTTCATCAATACTAAAAGCTGACGATTTTGCTACATTCTTTATAAATAAAACAACCTCCATCAGCAGCCAATTTACCAATCCACAAACTGACACACACACTTTTCCAGCTAACACACACTCTCTATCCTCCTTCTCTCTACTCTCAGAGGCAGAAGTCTCCAATATCCTCCTTTCCAATCGCCCTACCACCTGTCCGCTTGATCCTATTCCCACGAACCTACTTCAAGCCATTTCATCCTCGGTTGTACCCACACTCACACACATCATAAACAACTCTCTTCACACTGGTACCTTTCCCACAGCATTTAAGCAGGCTCGTGTAACTCCACTGCTTAAGAAACCCTCTCTAAATCCAGCACATCTGGAGAATTACAGACCGGTATCTCTCCTTCCATTCATCGCGAAAACACTTGAACGAGTAGTTTTCAACCAGATCTCTTCCTTCCTTACACAGAACAACCTCTTGGACAACAATCAATCTGGTTTCAAAAGCAGACACTCAACTGAGACTGCCCTGCTCTCAGTAATTGAAGCTCTGAGACTGGCAAGAGCAGCCTCCAAATCCTCAGTTCTCATCCTGCTGGATCTGTCTGCTGCCTTTGACACAGTTAACCACCAGATCCTCCTGTCAATCCTAAAGACGAAGGGCATCTCGGGAACCGCACTCCAATGGTTCAAGTCTTACCTCTCAGGTAGGTCCTTTAGGGTATCGTGGAGGGGTGAGGTGTCTAAGACACAACATCTAGCTACTGGAGTGCCTCAGGGCTCAGTGCTGGGACCGCTTCTCTTTTCCATCTACATGACATCAGTAGGATCTGTGATTCAGAAACATGGCTTTTCCTATCACTGCTACGCTGATGACACACAACTCTACCTCTCATTCCAGCCTGACGATCCGACGGTAGCTGCTCGCATCTCAGCCTGCCTGACAGACATTTCTGGCTGGATGAAGGACCACCACCTTCAACTAAACCTTGCAAAGACAGAGCTACTCGTGGTCCCGGCCAACCCAACACTTCACCACAACTTCACCATTCAGCTAGACTCGTCATCCATAACTCCTTCTAGGTCAGCCAGGAACCTTGGTGTGGTAATTGATGATCAATTGAACTTCACAGACCACATTGCTAGAACTGCCCGGTCATGTAGATTTGCCTTGTACAACATTAGGAGGATCAGACCCTTCCTATCAGAACATGCTAATCAACTACTTGTCCAAGCGCTTGTTTTATCCAGACTTGACTATTGTAATGCTCTCCTGGCCGGTCTTCCAGCTTGCACAGTCAAACCTCTGCAACTGATCCAAAACGCCGCAGCTAGAGTGGTCTTTAACGAGCCGAAAAGGGCACACGTCACTCCTCTCCTCACAAAATTGCACTGGTTGCCAGTTGCCGCTCGCATCATAATCAAATCACTGACCTTTGCCTACAGAACAACCACTGGCTCTGCTCCCTTTTACTTTAATTCTTTAATCCAGACTTACGTGCCATCCAGGAACTTGCGCTCTGCAAGTGAACGGCGTCTTGTAGTGCCATCTCAAAGAGGCACTAAATCTTTTTCTCGGACCTTTACCATGACTGTTCCCTGCTGGTGGAATGATCTGCCTAACTCAACCAGAGCGGCTGAGTCCATAGCCACTTTTAAGAAACGGCTGAAAACGCTTCTTTTTCGACAGCACTTGATCCAGTAATACTAACACTTTCTCTACTACTCTATTCTATTCTGTTCTATAACTATAAAAAAAAAAAAAAAAAAAAAAAAAAAAAAATTCTGCGTTAGATTAAACTGAGAAGGGTCATAGCACTTGCATTTTGTTGTCCTACTGTTAGTTTAACTGCTTCTATTGTTCTCATTTGTAAGTCGCTTTGGATAAAAGCGTCTGCTAAATGAATAAATGTAAATGTAAATGTAATTCATTAAATAATCGCCAGCAAAAAAGTATTTAATAACGAGTACTCAGAGTAGTTTTTGAGAAGAGTACTTTGTACTTTTACATAAGTATTTTTTTGACACCAGTACTTTTACTTGTAATTGAGTATTACTTCAACAATGTAATAGTACTTGTACTTAAGTACAAGTTTTCAGTACTCTTTCCATCTCTTTTGAAAGTAGTGTTATAACTCTTCCCTTCTGATCATATATGATATTTCTTTCTTTCCTTTTCTTTTGAATTTATAGGTGCAAGACTAATGAGGATGTTATTTATCTAATTAAACAAGATAACATGCTGATTCAGGTGATATCATGTCTGTCATTAGCACGCATTGACTTCTCAAAATCAAATCAAACGTTTATTTTGTTGACAAGTTGTAGCTATAAAAGCCAGAGCGTAGGTTTTGTTGTGGCATTAGGTATTTAATGTTCTCTCTGGTGACTCAAGAATTGCACTTCTTTATTTAATGGATATCGTCTTTAAATATTTGTGCATCCATGAGATGTACATCAGTAGAGTTGTAATTTGCACCGTTAACCACCTTTTCAGAACGATACTCTTGGTGTGAAACATCACTGTTCTGACCAGAAACTGTGCAGCTTTCACCAAATCTGAACCAGCAGTTAGAAAAATCGGATTAATTTTACACCAACACTTTATTATAAAAAGGTGGAAAAAATATGAGCTTACATTTAATTGAGGTCATTGATATTATTATACTGTTGTGAAGTTTTCTTTCATCCACGCAAGACCAGGAGACGTTGGGATAAGCAGAAGTGATTTATTTGGATCTCCGCGTCTGTAGTGTTCTTCCAAGTCTAACTAAGGGAACTTTACATGGTATCTTATAGGCATTTTAGGAGGAGGGACTTTTGAAGGTGGAGACAAATTAAAACAAAGCATGTAACAGGTTTAGGTAACACCCTAGACTGAGGGTCTGGCCATTCCTAATTCAATCAGCATAAGGCTCCAAGAGCCATTTGGGTCCGAAAGCCATTTGCAGAACAAAAGGTGAGATTCTCAGTGAATCATTCGTGTGCTAATCCCATCAGTCTGAGTGATACTGGGACTCCAAGAGCCATTTACAGACAATAAGGAGAAAACAGGAAAGGCAACTTTGCTGAGCAGAATCATTATCTTACCCTTAAACACTAAATACAATATTCTTTACCGTGATGTTATGTAAGGAAGCATATTTGAAATAGATTATTAAATTTGAATCCTTCAATACTGACTGACAAGTTTAGCTTCTAATTCAAAAAAGCATAAGCATAACTTTATTTTTTTTTTATTAACTATACCTAAGTTCGGGCCGTGTGTCTCCAGTCTGAAACTTTAGTGGCTCACCCATAGACCAGTTACTCTTCATAGACATACAGCTGGACTCTGGGTTTGTGCTCTTCTGCTGGACTGAACTGTAACAGAAAACAGATTCAGTTTAATCCTTGTCCAATATGATCAGAGCCATTAAGTCCCTTGAATGGAGTTTACACTATGTAAATACATTAAGAGTTCATTTGCTAAAACAGATAGCTCAATCTACAAGCTAACATTTTGGAAGGAAAAGTCTAAATATAAATGGAATCAGTACATTAAATGCATAATGTTAAAGATAAATGAGAAATAGCGAGTGCCCTGTGCTATCGTGGCTATTTAACCGCAGCAAATGGGCAAATACTGGTCTTTCAGAGTTCACGAAACCATTCGGGCTCGGAGTCAGCACGGCAAGTACCACTGTATGTACACGGAGACATATCATAAATTATTGGACAGTTTCTGACTGCTAAAATAAACTTCTCATTCATCTTGCCTCGGTCATACGCTACACTGAAGAGTGACGGATCACGTGTGCTCCACTGACTTCACTCCTTATTGGTTGTCGCTCGCGAAAGTCGCTCTTCATTTGCATAAAGTTAAACATTTCTCAACTTTGTCGCGTCGCCAGACATGCCCCATCTAGTTGCCAACGGTCGCGACCACGCGTGTTGCCGGAAGTCGCCCGCTCCCCATTTAAAATGAATAGTATCGTGTCACTTGGTCGCGTGTAGTGTGAACGTAGCTTAAAGGATTTTTAAGGCCGATACCAATACAAATATTTGGTGATTTAAAAATCCGATATTCCGATATATCGGCCGATATATATATATATATATATATATATATATATATATATATATATATGTAAGGAATAATTGACGACAGGCCGTTGAATTATTAGAAAAATAATGCACACCCGAGGTGGTAATGCGGTCACGACGCGAAGCGGAGTGGCCGTTCACCTCGGGTGTGCATTATTTTTCTAATAATTCAACGGCCTGAAGTCAATTATTCCGCTTATACTACAGTTACCACACCTCGAAACATTGTTCAGATTATGTATTTCAAGACGTTTGTAAAGTTGTTGTCATTAAAACGCTCTTGTATGTAGGACTAATTTCTTACGCATCTAAACCAATGCCTCCGTTGCTAATTCCAAAACGTCATTTTAGAGTTAGTAACGGAGGGTTGAGCCACTGATAGCAGACTAATGTTGGGGACACACGACTAGCTGACACATTCTCTGACTGTTTTCATAGACAGATTTTAAACACCGACTTTGAACACAGACTGAACGCGCTGAACGCGCGTTTGGGCATTATCAGTCATAAGTATCAAATTGCATTCATAACCGGCCTTAAAGCGTGTCCCCGGCTTTATGCAGTTATTAATGCAGTTATTAGAGAGAGATGTTGCAATAATGAGACAGAAAAGCATGTGCGTCAGTATTATTAGCCTATATATTTATTAATTTAATTCGTTTTAATTAATTCGTTCATTCTTTTTTTTCTTTTTTTTTTTCATTGACAGATGACAGTAGACTATAGCCAAATAAATGAAACACAAAGCCCTTTTAACAAGTGGGCCTATAAATAATTATTTATTTATTATTATCTGCAATAAAAATCCGTACTGCAGGACTATCCATTTATTTAGCCTATATTCAGTTTAATTTTCTATTGATTATAATATAGACAGGACTATATACTTTATTTATTAAAATTAAACTGCATGTTTCTATTGATTGTGAAGCTAGACATTGAAAATTGCAGATCAAGCGCATGCGGCTAAATGCTTTTTCTTGTTATGAATTGTATCCTATTTTCCGTTATTACCGTTAACTACGCGAAGTGATATG
Source organism: Squalius cephalus (assembly GCA_022829025.1). Lineage (NCBI taxonomy): Eukaryota > Metazoa > Chordata > Actinopteri > Cypriniformes > Leuciscidae > Squalius > Squalius cephalus. The sequence continues at coordinate 4,781,037 of CM040805.1, forward strand.
GAACTGTAATGCGGTCAAGACCTGCCTGGAACTACTTTAGCCGTGCGTTTCCCTGAAAATAATGCACACCTTAGAACGTTCGTCAACCAATCAGATTCAAGCATTCAACGGCCCTGTAGTATAAATATATATATATATATATATATATATATATATTTTTTTTTTTTTTTTTTTTAATCCAGAAACGCGTAACAAAACATGAACAGATTTCCCTAACATTAGTTATTTGTAGCTATTTAAGAGTCCTCAGCCTTACTAAAATAATATGATAATGCAGTTTAAAAATAAACTTGTTTGTTTTATTGTCACAACAGAACAGAATATATTAAAGTTCTGTGCCCGGTTGCATAAAGCACCTTAAGTTTTTCCCTGTTGTGAACTTAGAATCGAAAGACCAGGAGACTTTGTTGTTTCTTCAGCAGGATTCTTTATTGAGATCACAAGCTGTCGGTAGCTGCAGTCACCAAAGTCTAACTAAAACATTATACATAGTAGCTATATACATTCCAAGGGGGAGGGATTACATAGAGGCGGGAACTCTGAATAAAGCATGCAAATGAAGTGGGAACACACCCTACTCTGAGTCCAATTGAATCAGCATAACTATTCACATGCTGATACTAGCCAGGAACTCCAATTTCAAGAGCCATCCCAGAGCCATTAAAGACAAAAGGTGAAAGTCAATCAACCTAACGATTCAACGTCTGGGCTCCGAAAGGTGAGAATCAAGTGATCTGACTTATTTAAAACACAATAGAGAAAAACAGGTCTGACAGGAAATTAGACTCTTGCTGGAGACTCAATAAATCAGTCTATAAACTGTATCAGTTTATATACTATTGCAGTGGAAAAAACTAAATTAAACATTTAATAAATATGTAATACAACACTTCCCCCTTTGAGAGTTCTAATAACTCTCACAAAAATACAAAATTAAACACTTAAAAGTTCATTCTTGTAACTTGATCGTTACAGGCACATAGCATGTTCTGTGTTGTTCATTTGTCATTGCATGTTGACACTATTGCATGTTGACACAGAAACAAACATGCAATTAGGGTCCGTGAAGTTCTTACGGGTAATATTCTTTTATGGTCGGACCAGTCATGTTCTCGTGCGAGGCGTGAGTCATTTGTTGAATGAAACACTTGATACTGTGGACGCATATGTAGAACGCCAGTAGGAGAAACAACAGCAGAATTGCTATTTCTTTAATCCACAGCCAGGGTTTACCAAGTATCAAGTTTCCGAACCATGAAGAATTGTCTTCAGTCATCTGGTGTAATTTTGTTGAAAGATCAAGAATGTCTTGTTGGATTTTGTTCAAATTCTCTGTTGGATCCATTAACCCAGTGCAGCATTCAGGGCCGATAATGGTGCAGGCTCCTCCTTGCGTTGCAAGAATGTAATCCAAGGCTACTCTGTTCTGTAAGATCATTATCTTGTGCGAAGCGAGAGTGTTTGTGATGTTGCCCAGGGCCAAAGCCGTATCATTGGCCAATTTCTGTACAGAATCTGACAGGCTTCTGACTTGATCGAGAGCCTGCATGACACCATACGATGGGATTGAGACTCCAACTGAAGGTGTATGTGGCATGCAAACGTTCTTTCCAGCAAACAAGGCATTTCTTGACATATTCATCAGCTCTAAGAAGATGTTGTTTCTGGGGTCCACACTTTGTGCGATGTCCATGATGGTTATTAGTAGTAGAACAATCTTGATCATGATGAGGGATGACTGAAGTTCCCGTAGGTGAGTCTGCGTTGTGTATTTTTTTTTCTTCTGTGTTGGTTGTAGTCTCTGCAGTTGGTCTAGTTGTTTTCTGGAGGTTGGGTTTTCATATGCGGGTGTGTAGGCCAGTGCATATGGTTAACAACAAACAAACAAAGAACAACTGCAACAGACCAGTATTCATTGTAAAGACTACAAACATTAGGGTTGTATCCTCTATTCAATCTGAGTCTGCTAAATTGTGGTTCCTTCTTTCTCTATTTCTTAATTTATGAGACACCTAAAAAGGAACAGTGAGGTGAGGATGGACTATGGTTGGGAAGGGCCTATAAGGGAATCTTCACCGCAGGGTTGGCCCCCGAAAGCCTGTTGCTTCCAGTTCTCCCCTGGGTACGTCACTGGTCCATGTGTCCTATCCTATCCCTGTAGGGGGAGGAACCACTTTGCAATGTGACACATGAGTCCATGTTTTCTTTCCCTGGCACAAAACTGCAGCTGCTGTAATCATCATTACTTGGTGTGGTCCATGCCACTTAGGTTCTAACGGCTTGTGTCCGAATGATTTTATCATGACCCATTGACCTGGTACGATTGTGTGTCCACCTTCTGGTGGAGTCTGCCAACATGACTCAACTCTCTCTCTGGCACTCTGTACTGCCTTTGTAAGGTGTTCACAGTAAGAGATCAGGGCATCTGAGGCAATGTGAACATCAGCATTTCTAAGGTCAATCACACCTGGCATCTGCATTGGGCGTCCTGTAATAATCTCATGAGGGCTCAGTCCTACTGATCTGTTAGGTGACGCTCTCATACTACACAGTACAGCTGGCAATGCTTCCACCCATGACACTCCTTCCTGATGCATTTTGCTTAGCCTGGTTTTGATTGTTCTGTTTGCCCTTTCAACCTGTCCTGATGCTTGTGGCCTGTAGGGGCAGTACAGATTCCACTTAACCTTCAACATTCTAGACACCTCCTTGACAACCTGTCCTGTGAAGTGTGTACCTTGATCTGAGTCAATGCAATCTGGTAATCCCCATCTGGGAATGAAATCAGTGACAAGACATTTAGCGGTATGTGCAGCTGTAGCACGCCCTGTTGGATAAGCTTCTATCCATCTTGAGAACTTGTCTATTACTACCAAAACGTCAGTTTTTCCCTTACAACGAGGCAACGATATGTAATCGACTTGGAAATGACGAAATGGTCCTGGTGGAGCTGGGGTATGTGCTGCTGGTGTAATGGCTGCTGGTACATCATTATTTTTCTGACATGTAACACACATTTTGGCTGTTTCTGTGGCTACATTTCTGAATTTTGGATTCCACCATTGATTTGAGAACCTGTGATTCATCGTTGCTGGACCACTGTGACCCAAATTGTGTATTTGTTGAGCCAAATATGGCAGCAGTGATTCGGGAGCAACATACTTCCCCCCTTTGGTCCAGCAGCCAGATGAATCAACGGTGGCTCCTTTGTCTAACCATGTCCATGCTTCATATAGAGGAACATCTTTGTACAAATCAATGATAGATTCAGGAGGCAGAATTGTCTTCTGTGCTGTACTACCTGAACACACTTGTACAGTTACATAGAAACAAGCCTGTTTAGCTGCTACATCTGCAAGAGCATTACCTTTAGCTTCTGTAGTGTTAGTTGTGAGATGTGCTTTCACTTTGATCACTGCTAATTTCTTTGGAAGTTTCATGGCAAACATAAGATCTTTCACTAATTCAGCATGCTTAATGGGGGATCCAGCAGAAGTTAGAGACTGTCTGCTTTGCCAAATGACACCGAAATCATGAATAACCCCAAAAGCATACCTGGAATCTGTATAGATATTTGCAACTGATCCTGAAGCTAGTGTGCATGCTCTAGTTAAAGCTACCAGTTCTGCAGCCTGGGCTGAAAAATGATCTGGAAGACGACCTGAAGCAACCACTTCAGTGGTGGACGTTACTGCATAACCTGCTCGTCTGTTCCCTTCAATTACTTGAGCTGAACCATCAACAAACAACTCAAATTCTGCATTTTCTATGGGAGTTTCTGCTATTTCACTTGTCGCTGCGTACGTAAGCGTAACACAATCATGAGTCATTTCGCCTTCATCCTCTAACACAACTTCAGTCATTGCAGACATCATACATGTTGAGGGGTTCGTGACTGGTGCACGCTGTAAAACAATGTTCGGGGCTGTGAGAGTAGTTAACCAATTTCCCCAACGAGAGGAAGTGACAGAAGTGACTTTTGCTTGATTCATTAGTGCGGACACTGTGTGAGGGCATCTTACATTTACCGTCTGACCTAACACCATTCCTGATGAAGCCTGAAGTGCTAGATGAACTGCCTGTACTGCTCTGAGGCATGGTCCCATACCTTGAGCTACTATGTCAAGTTTACCAGAATAGTAATGAATTGGACGTAAACTGCCCCCATGATCTTGCATTAGACATGCAGTCATAAAGCCCAAGTGTTCATGGACATAAAGCACAAAGGGTCTATCAGCTTGGGCAATTCCTAATGCTGGTGCTTGACATAGTGCTCTCTTCAAATCATTGAATGCTTTAAGGGTGAAGTTCTTCCATACAAACAATATCTGAATCTTTACCATGGCCTTTCAACAAGTCATAGAGAGGCTGAGCAATCGAGGCATATTCTTCAATCCACGGTCTACAGTAACCTGCTGTTCCTAAAAATGAGCGTAGTGTTTTAATGGTAGTAGGCGGAACATAATCTTCACCTATTACGCCAGTTAAAGAAAGTTTGGTTTTCTTGTACGGGATGTCTAAACCTTTTGCCAATTTTGTAGGAATTATTGTAATCTCTGCACCGGTATCAAGCAAAAAATCAATCTCTCTTTCTTTTATGCTACCTTTCACAAAAAGTCTTTTGTCATTATGATGGATTACTGGGGAAAGGTAGCTACTCACAGCCCCAACAATTAGTTTTTTTCCTGTTCTTTTTGTGCTCTTAGAAGAGCCTGCGCGAGCTGTCCTAAAGTTTCAGTGGACATTGGCTGAACTACGTCCGGGTTGTAGGCAGGTTGAGAAGGAGCAGAATTATGCATTCTATTTCTTTTATTATCTTGCAACTTCTTCCTACATTCTTTCTCCCAATGTCCTAGTTTTCCACAGTAGTGGCATGTACTTTCTTTTTTAGTCCATCTATTGTCTTGTTTCATTGGGTTAAACGTAGCTGCTCCTATTCTCACTTGGGTTTTAACATCAGCATCTCTTTCCCATGTAGCTAACCTGTCTAGGTTACTTCTGAGAGTTCCGTTAGCCCACGTAATATCTAGGAATGGCAAGGCTGTTCTGTACTCAGCAACAAGACCATCTGCCCAAATTCGGATTAGAGCTCCTCTATCATCTAGTACACTTTCAGAATCCTCCACTATTCCACTGTAAGTTGCCGCTGCCTGACAAAATCTTTCAGTGTATTCACTTATAGTCTCTTCTTTCTTTTGTACACATCTAGTAACTTTCGACCAGTCTATTTTTGGTCCTAAGAGATTCTTTAGGATTTTCAAAACACCTTCTCTCAAATCACCTTTACTGGCATGTTGCAGTTCGGAAGTAACAGCAGACTCAAAATTGTTGAATTCAGATTCAGTTAGAATTTGTGACATCAGCTGTGTGACTTCCGGCAACGACATGTTGTAAAGACGCATTTTACTGATCAATGCTCTTCTAAATTCAGAAAAATCTGTGCGTGCTGAGGGTAAACTCTGGGATAGTCTCTCGATATCTTTGGGTCCTAGCGCTTTGGCAACAGCTTGTATTTGGACAACAGCAGAGTTGGCAGGAACATTTTCAGTTCCCTCAATTCCCTGAGATCTTCTCCTTGCCCCACAGACCTTCACTGAATCTACAGGCTTATCAATTACTGATGGGATGGCTACATCTGTTTCAAAGAAAGCTTTTAAGTCAGGATAAATGTTATCCGGCTGACTAAATTCTCCCTCATCAGTTTTTTTTGCATCTTTGTTGTGGTGTAATTTCTTAGTCAAAGAAGATATTCTAGCACGGAGCTCATTGTTCTGTTTCTCTAGCTCTGAGTTGCGTTTAGACTGTTCTGAAGCTATTGCTAAAACAAATTCTCTGTGGCAACAAATAATGGCTTTCACCTTGTTCTTGCGAATACTTGCTCCTAGCACCTTTTTACAATCTTCCATTGACCATGCTTTGTCTGGATGAATCTCATATTTCTTTGTCAAATCCAATCTGACGGACTTTGTCACTATAGAGTCAATTTGCTCTCCCAACAATGTTTTAAATTCGCTTTCTGACCACAATGGAGCCGCACGGCCACCTTTTTCAGTAGTGGGGATCAGTCTGGCATTTTTCCTAAACATTTTTGTGAGTTTTCTTTGTTACCACACAATCACAAACACAAAAACTTATCTCTAGTGTCTACACAGAGGGTACACTTGTTAACACATCAGCTATTGTTAACCTTCCTTGCCCAGAGCAAAGGATTTCACAAATTACTAGCACTTTACGCTAAAATCTTCTCTGCCTACAAGAACAGAGAATCAACAGAAATAACTAGTACGTAAAGCTAATTCTTCTCTGCCTGAAGCAAAGGATAAGCCAAAATATTAGCACATATGCTAAAATCTTCCCTGCCTACAAAAACAGATGATCAACCAAAATAACTAGCACGTAAAGCTAATTCTTCTCTGCCTAAAGCAAAGGGTACACAATATTAACCTGTAATGTTAATCTTCCCTGACGGGCAGAGGGTATCTTTCATCTCTAAACAAAACCTTTTTTAGAGGATAACTTAGTTAACAAAACCCTGCAGCTGTCTGTTAACTCTTCTCTGAACGGCGCAGAGGAAAAAAACACATATACTGGTCTGTAGCGGTTCTTTGAATGGAGTGAAACTCACCAACCCTTGGTTGTAAAGGAAGATTCTGGAACTCAGTCAGGTTTTGAGATCTTTGAGCTTGAAGTTTCAATCTGGAGGAAGCTGGAAAAATTCAGTCTGGTAATCTTTGTTTAGCTGGAAGTTTCGCTCTGGATTCCAAAAGATGCAGTCTGGAAAGCAGATCTTTTGTTGAGCTTGCTGTTTCAATCTGGATTCAGGTCTTTGAGCTTGAAGTTCTTTGAGTTTCCTTTTTCTCCATCCGGGTCACGGCACCAAGTTGTTGTGAACTTAGAATCGAAAGACCAGGAGACTTTGTTGTTTCTTCAGCAGGATTCTTTATTGAGATCACAAGCTGTCGGTAGCTGCAGTCACCAAAGTCTAACTAAAACATTATACATAGTAGCTATATACATTCCAAGGGGGAGGGATTACAATGAGGCGGGAACTCTGAATAAAGCATGCAAATGAAGTGGGAACACACCCTACTCTGAGTCCAATTGAATCAGCATAACTATTCACATGCTGATACTAGCCAGGAACTCCAATTTCAAGAGCCATCCCAGAGCCATTAAAGACAAAAGGTGAAAGTCAATCAACCTAACGATTCAACGTCTGGGCTCCGAAAGGTGAGAATCAAGTGATCTGACTTATTTAAAACACAATAGAGAAAAACAGGTCTGACAGGAAATTAGATTCTTGCTGGAGACTCAATAAATCAGTCTATAAACTGTATCAGTTTATATACTATTGCAGTGGAAAAAACTAAATTAAACATTTAATAAATATGTAATACAACATCCCTTAAGTATGATACTTAAGGGGCGATTTCCCCTGACCTAAGAGAATAACTTAAAGGGTCATTTCACCCATTTGAACATTGTTTTTTATTTAAAGTGGGTCATATATGTAGTCGAAATGTAAAATAATTTTTGAATTTGGTGCCTTCGTGACCGAGAAAAGACAAAAAATAACTTCAGGACGCATTTGTATGAAAGACAACAACTCCCACAATGCACCACATTGCACAGCTCCGCAAGCCACTCCCACTAATCCAGAAAGCGCATATCTGCCTATAAGAGAAATCACTCTTCCGTCTACAAGGCTAGCTACTACCAGAGCTTGAAATTCATTTCACATTCACACAAAATGTCTAGTTAGTTGGCGAACTCATTAGTGCATTACTCCTCGTTTGTATTTCTTTCGAAAAGGTGAATTATTGCATGGTACCTGGATGTTCAGTCAGAACATATGCGGTGCGAAACTAGGATAGTTCACAACACAAACGTCCGTGTCCTCGTCTGATTCAGAGATTTCGTCCAGGAGAAATTATCGTTGAAATTCTTTGCCGCAGACGGACTCTATCTCTGTGTTCGTAGCGGTTCGTAGCTGCATAGTGAGATCACCGGCGCCACCAGTCCGCCCTAACTCGAGCCAGTCCGGGCTCCTCGTCCGCGGCAGGCAGGTCTTCTGCCTCGGCTGCTCTTCGCTATAATGCGGCTTGTAAAGGTAGCCACAAACACCTGATTCAAGCATCAGACTTCCGAAATCCTCTTCCTCTATATCATATTGAGCACTCTCCTCCGCTATTGTCATAACTGTACATCTGTCTCCACAGCGCCTGTTAGCTTAGCTTCAAACAAGATGGAGGATATTGCTTTCAGTTTCAGAGAGTAAAGTCCCACCCACTGATCTGTAATAGGTCTGTAGCGTGAGCGGGTCCCGCCCCCTGGGAAAGATGAGGAACGAATGTCTGTAGGTCTGTAGTCTTAACAGAAATCCCCCCCTTTTACACTTCCTCCTACAATGACGCAAAATGACGATTTTTGCGTCATTGTAGGAGGAAGTGTAAGAGGTAAATAACGGATTTCTCCCGTCTCAGGGGAAAATGAGAGAGTGTTGCACGACCATTCAATAGTATGACTGGGTTTCTAACAATGCAAAGCTTAATGCAAATGGGTGAAGTGTCCCTTTAAGGGTGTTTGCATATAATCTCTTAAACGGTTCTCTTAGGTAAGGGAAACATTTAAGTGTTTCACGACAGCGATCCTGGATTCACGTTATAAAAGTCTGTTGTTGCCATAGATACGCAAAACACTAACAAGCCGCGTCGCGTCTAGGACAACTGTATCACACACCGGACGCGCACTTTCTCAGTTTATGGCCAGCAATATTGTTATGTTTAAGGACATTATGGAATTAAGATAATGTCTGTACGTTATGTTATGACTGTACTGTACAATTAAATATAATAGTTGCTATGCAGTCTGAACACTTTACCTCAGAGCGGACGTTAACTGAATGAATTGAGAATATCACCTGAAAATCCGATACACACTAATTGTAGCCTACATTTATTGAATGGTAGCCGATTTATGCACGTGTAAAACATATCCCACTACTGAAAACTTCCAGTTGCAAAAAAAAAAACGCAGTGCTATAAGCAGTTGTAACACCGCAGGTAAAGAGCGGTTGCGATGTGTGACATGGTCAAGGTCGCTCTAGTTTGTTAGCGATGTATTGCGCAAATATTGTGCGTCGATCAAATCGGTATTCTTGCAACAATTTTTCATCGCTAAAATGGTCCAAAGAGTTCTCCCTATCCCAAAAAATTCTTCTTGGCACATAATGATCTTCAGCTGGTTCCATAAATTCAGCATGTCGTCTTATTTTTGTCCACGTTACTCTGAAGGTTACGATTTCCAAACCTTAAGTTATACTTAGGGAAATGACCTTTAAGGGGTTTTATGCAACACTTAACGCTTTTTAAGGGTTTATTTAAGTGAAAAAACAGCATTTAAGGGAAATTCTAAGTATGTATGACGTTTCACTTAAAAAAACCCTTAAGTAACACTTGCAACACCCTTAGGTTTAAGGGAAACATAAGGGCGAACTAAAGGGAAAATTACACTTAAGGTGCTTTATGCAATCGGGCACTGATAAATATAATGTATAAAAATACAAACTTAAGATATGAAACTTAAAGTCCTTAAAGTTATTAATATTGACAGTAATAATTAAAAAAAATCAATGATGATGATATTATTATCATCATTTTTTGTATTATTATTAAACAAGACAAAGGTCACTCCGTCCGTGTGTGCGTGTGTAGAGCAGTAGAGCGTTGGTGCTTGCAACACCAAGGTCATGGGTTCAAAGCAAGAACAGATAAGATTGTAAATGTGTACCTGCTTGAAATGCAATGTAAGTCGCTTTTGATAAAAGCGTCTGCCACATGTCAATGTCAATGTTATAAGCTACCTTATAATTACAAATGTCAACTTGCTTATCCCTTTACCTGCACTCTTTTAATTATATCCATCTATTCCATCAAGCTACAACAAACCATGTTCAATCATCATTTGCTGCCTGCCTTCTAAAATCTACTACTTAGTGATGCACTAAATACATTATGTGACTCGTTAATGCTGCGGCTAAACGAAGTCAGCAACGCACACTTGGTTTTCTCACACATGTAAAAGAAAAGCTAACTTTTATGCACAGGCTATGTTTGATACTTTTTCTCCATGTCTAAATGTTCACTCCCCACATGCCTAACTTACGTTTTACAATGTAGGGACTGGAACTACAGATATGCTAGTTATAAATACAGTAATCATTACTTTATTTAGGCAGAATAAGTTTGTTGTGATTTCCAAGCTCATTGATGTTAGCGGTCTTCCTTGTAGAATGCCCTCTGGTGGACAAACTATGCAGCGCCAACACTCATAACATGGTTGCAGGGTGTTTCGTCCACTTTTATTTTATTTTTTAAATATTCATTTATCGGCCATTATAAATGCCAATACCGATAGTTTGGAAAATGCCTAATATCGGCCGATAATATCGGCCCGCCGATATATCGGTAGGGCTCTATGTGCATTCTAAGTAATATCAATCAAACTGCAGTTGGGTTGTTTTGATTAAGTTATAATAACTAAAAAAAAAAAAAAATACAGGTACATAGACCAGGCGCTCGACAAAAACACACGAGACAAGAGCACATGGTGAGTGAGTGAACACTCAACTTAAGTGCTCAAATTTCACAAGTTCACACTTAGGCCCTGTTTACATGAGAACGCTCGCGGGTGAAAACGTAAAAATATTTGATCAAATGTGCCTTTCGTTTAGACGGCGACGGCATTTTTGGGGCTTAAAAACGCAAAAAAGTGAAACCACCCTCCAGAGTGGAAATCTTAAAAACGCTCCACCGTCGCGTTTCCGTCTAAACCATAGACAGTATATAAACTGGACACAGCGACCCCATAGGATTCAACAGAGACAAGTGAAGTCAATTAGAGGCCTGATGATCGATGAGAGGCCTGATGGTCGATGGTCGAGCGTACTGCGCAGACTCAAACTGAGCTTGACGACGTAGATGTGACGTGAGCAACCCGTCTGTCTTCTAGTAGCTGTGCCAAGAGGAATCTGAATCATTCCCTTCCGAAACTTGCAGAGACGGAGAGTGTGAGTAGGAGCTGTCCATGAGATAGGAGCAGGAGTAACTTTTGCTAAGTATTCTGATTATTTTGTCATTTTGCCTCCACGTCCCCCCGATTGCCCGCGAGGTTCTCCTCCTGTCCATACGGTAATCTCTCTACTGTGCGACAGAGTCGCGTGGGTATGACGCAATCGTTAGCCTATTTTTACAAAAATTGCTTCTACGGGGCCATAACGTAAGATACAAGGTAATGGAGCCTTTTATACATTTTTGTGTTTCTTTAGAAATAAATAATGGACAAATGGGAGTCTTTAAACGCCTCAGATGTAAAGTTATTCGCTGTCAAAGTGACGCCAAAATGAATGGGAGTCAATGGGATGCTAACAGCAGGTGATGGTCTGCTAGCCAATGGCGGCGCCCGGGGAAACTTCAAAATAATATGAATCCCTGACTCCCTGGTCTAAACGGCAAAAACGCAAAAGTCTGCTAGACAGTGAAGGCACCGATCAGTGCTTCACATTGCCACCTAGTTGCCTGGAGTGCATACTACATTGAATTTCTCACACTTTTGCGTCACCATATGCACCCAGATTTCACCCACATAACGCTCGTCTAAACGCAGAATAAAAAGGGATCACTTTTGCGTTTTCTCTTCAGATCGTTTCCATGTAAACGTAGCCTTACATATAATCAGAAAGGGCTTGGACTCGAGTCCGGACTCGAGATCGGCGTTTTTCTATGGTCTCGGGCTTATCTCGGACTTGGACTTGTCTCGGGCACTGGTCTTGTCCAGTGCTGCCAAGCATTCAGCGTGAGACACACGCAATTGACACTTTTCACACGCTCTCACGGCACACATACATTTTCTCACGCACAGAAAAATTGCGAAGCAAAGAGGACACGGAGGCCGACAGACTATAACAGACTATGACAGATTCTGTCACTTTTATTTACGAAATTCAAACAATAAATACCGTTTTGGTGCTTGTAAATGTGACGCGACAGATCCCTAGCGGCACGTGAACCAATCATCTCTACTAGCTAGATAAACACGAATGAACAGTTTATTAAACATATCAGTAAATAGAATATTATTTTATTATAATTATTCTATTTTATTCTCTATAACATTTTTAAAAAAAGAGCTACAGAGAGTATTTTGCTAAATGTGTACTATATTTATTATATTTTTACTTTATAATAATGATATTTTATATCATCAAGTTATAATTATAATAAAAAAACACATGATTTATTTTTAATCTTCAATAATACTGCCAGCTGCTTAGCCTGGGTTTCCCCATGGCTCTCTGTATGTTTACAGCCAGGGTGGGAAATTAGCACCCGCCTCCCGCCTCCGGTACTTTGTGCTAGGCGGTTGTCTGTGTGCAAGATGGCTGATGTTGATCGAGCATTTATCGAGAGAGTCACCGTTGCTGTACTTGGGTCCCTTAGCGCTTTTCATAGTAGGTTGCGTGCGTCAATAGAGGAGAAAGGCAGCAAAATTTAAAAATACTACTGTTATTTTCTAAGAAGTGGCGCATTGATGACCAAGGGAGACCAAGGGAATGGTTATCCTACCTTCCCGACGACCAGTCTATGCACTGCACTTTAGGGGTGTAAATATTAATCGATTCGTATCGATGCATCGATTATACAGCCGACGATTCGATGCGTCCGCAAAAGTATCGATTAATGTGTATATTTTGCCGCCTGTCTATTTTCAGCATCTGCTCCGACATATGCGTTAAACCTACTAAGCTGCGGGTGGCGCTAACCTCATTATTGTCTTCTACTTCACACGCGTTACTTACGTTTCACAGTCTATGTTCACACACTGTTGAGTCTAACTTTCAAGAGCGATGGATTCGTCAGAGCGAGCTGGCAATGACAGTGAAATGTTACACACTCCAGTCGGCGTCAATTCATGGGTGTGGATGTATTTTGGCTTCAGGAAAACAGATGGAGCAGTGGTAAGAGATGTTGCCGTTTGTCTGATTGCGCCCGTTTCACACATACTCCGTTTGTAGTGCATATGCGGTGCGTATTTTTTTCAGTACCCATGTTAACATGTCAGAGCTTTCACACTGCACGCGGTTGCGGTCCGTTTATCCGTTCCAGTTGCGGTGCGTAGACAGCAGTGCAGAGATCGTTTCCGCACCGAGTCTACTTCTGCTGTGCTGCACGCACTGAATTAAAGTGACAGCGCATGTT